>PVLC010005405.1:0-76642 GCA_004027655.1 Graphiurus murinus
GGGGAGGGTGGGTGGGAATTGGGGAAGGGTTAATGAGAAATATGTGCATGGATGTCTTTACCTGTACTAGCTTGTACCCAACAAAAATGTGTAATTAACCCTGTTGTACCCAAGAAATGTATAAAAATCCATGCTAAAATAAAATAAAATAAAATGAAAAGAAAAATAAGATTCCATGAAATAAAAATTCAATCTATAGAATATCAAAAACAACCTAACCTAAACACCTAAGCTAAATAATCAATATTCTATCATATCCTTGATTTATTTTTAATTAATTCTCATTCAATAGTTTTAGTGTGCCAGGCTACCACTCAAAGTCCTCTGCTGTTTTTTGTTGTTTTGTTTTGTTTTGTTTTTGTTTTTATGGCTCTTGATTATTAGTCTGCTAGTCCAGAAGTCATCTGTTTTTGTATTGATGAGTGCCAGAGATTCTTATTCTTAGAATCCTTGGCATAGACCTCTGTTTTGAAGTTCTTATACTGTATTCCTTAGATGTTTCTTTTAGATGAATTAATAATTGGCCTCCAGTGGATTGCAGGGCACAGGCTAGGTGAGGGTAGAGCATAAACCACCTGTTGATGAAATAATGGATGGATTGTGTTAGTTTATTATAGTAACTGATCTTGACCTAATTGGAATGGCATAGAATGGAGTCTATGTCATCTATTGGGAGTAAATATACCTGTAATTGTTTTTAAAGACAAGGCTTTTATGTAAAATCATTGTAGTGATATAAATATGTTACTCAAAAAGCATGTGTTGGAAACTAAATCCCTAATGTGATAGTGTTGGGAGGTGGGCCTAATGAGGCATGTTAAGATCATGAGGTTTGATTCTCATGAATAGATTAGTGATCAGAAAAAGAATTGAGACTGTGAGTTCCAACTACTGCTCTCATTTTTTCTCTCTTTCTTTTCCTCTTTTTGCCCTCTGCCATGGAGTGATGTAGCAAGAAGGTATTTACCAGATATTAGTCCCTCAATCATAGACTTCCCATACTCTAGTAACACAAGGTGATAGACTTATAAATTATTGTCTGTGATATTCTGTTACAGTGAAATTGATAAACACAGAACTTGGTACTGAGCAATGAGATTGTTGCTATAACAGATACCTGATATGTGAATGTAGCATTGGAATGGAAAAATATGTAGAAGCTGGAAGAATTTGGAGCATGCTAGAAAACAAAAATACCCAAAACCTAGATTGCCATACAATGGATGTTAAGGTTTCATTTTAGTTAGGATTCAAAAGGAAAGGACTGCTTCAACCATCTGAAACTTCTCACGGGTTTTTTAAGTGCTCATAATTAAAATGGTAGAATATAGGTAAAGGCATTCTAATGATGTTTTATAAGGACAAAGTATTAGAAATTAGAGGAAAGGTCAACCATTTATAAAATGTCAAAGGACTAATCTGAATATTGTCCGTGTCTTAAGACTTCATGGAAGAAAGAATTAATAGTGATGCAGAAAATGGGATGTGGTGGTGCACCCCTATAACCCCAGTACTTGGGGGCTGAGACAGAAAAATCAAAGGTGCAAGTTCACCCTCAGCGATTTAAAGAGACTCTCAGGAATTTAGTGAATCTGTGTTTCAAATTATAAAATTAAAAGTGCTGGAGATGTAGCTTAATGGTTTAATCCCTCTAGGTTTAGTCCCTAGTACCACCAAAAAAAAAAAAAAAAAAAAAAGGTGATGAACTAGGTTACATGTTGGATGAAATATCTAAAAATCACAGAATTCAGAGTTCTGTGGACCTTTATTTTACTACATATAATTAAACTGAAAAAGCTAAACTCTCCAATGCAATGATGTTAAGATTTATTTTATGATTGAAAGGGAAAAGAGATTTAGTAATTTGAACCTGGCAAAGCAGTAGTGAATAAAGAAGATTTTTCTGACAAAAATGTGGCCAAGTGATGATTTGATAAGGGGATTAGTGTAGCTAAAGTAAAGCCAAACTCTAAGTGATCCTGAGAGCATTTTGAGGATTGCCAGTGCTTCCTCTTGCATCACAGACCCAAACAGCAAAGGCCTGCAATACAGTTAAGAGAGGCTTAGAATGGCCTAAGCACCTTGGGGCCTCTTCAAGTCTCTGCTCCCCATGTCCAGGAGCAGTTTAGGAAAGTGGAGGTGACATATCTTGGCAGTATCCACATGGTGTTAGGTATGTAAACAAAAGCAAAGCAAAAACAAAAGCAAAAGTTATGGGAGAATGGCTTCCTCCACATGTGTTTCAAAGGACATCATGAATTCCAGGAGGCCCAGACAGAGACATATTACAAGCTCAAATACATCACACAGAATCTCACTAGGGCGATGCCAGTGTAACTGGGACATCTAAGTCACTGCAGAAAGTCTGAACTAGACTTAGAAGGATCAAGCCTGTGGGGTCATTGCTGAGATTTCAAAACTATAGAACCTCCAGGATATAATGTCAACCTGGAAAAGGTGCAGGCATGAGACTACAATCTGTGAGACCCACTGCAGGGGCCGAGTCCAGCAATGCCATAAGTTCATAAGTGTGTATGTGAATGTGTGAGCCTGTGTGTGTGTGTGTGTGTGTGTGTGTGTGTGTGCGTGCTGTGCATTCCTGTGTGGATTTTATGTCCTGGTCTTTTCTACATGCTCTTTTCTAATCTAATATGGCCAACTAAATTCTAGAGTTTATACTAAAATAAAACAAGAGATTGATGTTGATTTGGTAAATTGATACATGTATCAGTTCTGATAATTTATTTAAATAAACTAATTCCTTTTTAAAGTGGGGGTCTGCTTTTCTGTTATTGTTTTTTAATGATAACTGATTTTGATGATCAGTTTTACATGTCAGCTTGACAATGCAATAGAAAATATTTTTAAATGTTAATCTATGTATTTTTGTGCAGGTATTTTATAGATGTGATTAATACCTACAGTTTTTTTTTTACTTTAATTAAGAAAAAATAATAACCTCAGTAGTCTGAGTGGGCCTGATTTAATGAGCTGAAAGGCATTCAGAGAACTGAAGTTTCTCTTAGAAGCAGCTTCAGCTAAGAGTTTCCAATGAGTCTTTCCTCATGGTCTGTCCTAGTGATTCCACATTGGAACTGGCTCCTATTCTCTAGCTGATCCTTACACACACACACACACACACACACACACACACACACACACCAAACACACACATATATGTGTGTGTATATTGTGTATATCCACATATTTGTCATTTATATCTATATTGGTTTTATCTCTGTGATGTCACTGATACACTAACTAGTGAACAACTTGGAAAGACACTACAAAAAATATTTTTTACAAATTATATGAGAGTAAGTTGCGCTACCACGTTATAAACACCTAGTATTTCTTACAAGTATGAATTTTTATTCCAAGTAACCTCAATACTACCATCAAAATCATGGTAATCAGCATCTTTTCATGGACATGTAATTACAATCTAGATCTCATACCTCAATAAAATTTTTCCAATTGTCCCCTTATGCCCTTAGTAGTAAAAGGATTAAACTCAAAATCAAGAATTCCTCTGGCTTGCATATCTCTTTAGTTTCATTCAATCTGGACCAATTTCTTAGTCTTTTCTTGCTATTTATCATCTAAATATTTTAGAAAATTTCATGCAACTTATTTTTTAGTATATTCTTGAGTTTGCATTTATCTCCTCAATTTTGAAAGTATCTGTAATTCATTTGTTGAATAGTTGAAGTTAATGCATTTTTAGCAGAAATTCTACAAAAATTATGCTTCATTCTCCTCATTGCATCTTATTAGGTGGTGGTCCTTTTATTATTCAATTAAAAGGGTATCTGACAGAATTTTACACTCTAAAATTCCTCTCTACCTCTTCAAAAGTAATAAATATTTTTGGAAAGAATTCTTTCAAACTATCTGAAAATATTATTTCTCATGAAATAGTTAATTTATTCATTATTATCTGTATAAGTAATGATTTCCTACTTCATTCAATGAACTACAACTCATTAATGCCATTATTTATTCTAATGCTCAAATTCTGCTAATATACTACTTGGAACACATTCAAGTTGACCTCTGTGTAATTTTACAAAGAAACTCATACCATTTTACTATCATCCTTAATACCCTTCTTCAGGCTCAACTCTAAAAGTCACCATGTAATACCGCAATTCCATTTCAAGGTATGTACCCAAGAGAAGTGAAAATATCTCTTCACATAAAATTTATGTATGTAGCCGAGCATGATGGTTTATGCTTGTAATTCCAGTACTTGGGAAACTGGCACAGAATGATCACAGGTACACAGCCTCAGTGACTCTGCAACTTGGGCTCTTCACAACTTAGTAAAACCTTGTTTCAAAATAAATAATAAAATAGGGCTGGGGGGAGGGGTAGCCCAGAGGTAGAATGCCCCTGTGTTCAAGCCCCAGTACTACATACACACACATGAAAAATATTATGTGAATGTTTATAACACATTGGTAGTCAAAATATTGGCTACAAATGCCCACCAAATGATTAAAAATTAGATTTTAAAAACATAGACAATCCAGACAATGGAGTATTACTTGAGCATGGACATATTGAAATACTGATATATGTCATAACATGGATGAACTTTGAATCCATGTGGTAAATTTAAGAAACTTATAATAAACGATGACCTATTATTTGATTCCCCTTAAGTAAAATGTGCAGAATAAACAAGTATGTCAAGATAGAAAATAGTTTAGTGTTTTCCGGGACTAAATTCAGTATTGTACTTAGTAACAAAGGGTTTAAAACAAAATGAAACTAGCGAAGGCACAATATCTTTCAGTAATCTAGCCATTATCCTTATTAATACATGTTTTCCTCTATTACCTCACTAATTTAATTATTTGATCCCATTCTTGACAGATTTTAGATCCAAAAACCCTGAAAGTCAAACATACTGAAAATGGAAAAGTCTGGATGAGTTATACTATTGATAAAAGATGGCTCTGTTACAGGTTCTAAGATGACATCTTAATATTTGGTGGGCGGTTGATATCTCCTCATAATAAGAAAGAATCAGTTTCTAACGGACACCTTTAGGAACATGATTTTCATCTCTAAAAGACAAATCTATCTACCTTAAAAAATGAGGCTTAAAAATGGACCTTTTTTTGGCACTGCATATTGAAACCAGGGGCATTCTACCATTGAGCTGTACCCCACAGCCCCATCTTATTTATTTATTTTTTTAAATTTGAAACGAGATCTTGTTAAGTTGCTGAGGGACTTGTTGAATTGTTAAACCTGTCTTAAATGTGTGATCCTGTTGACTCAACCTCCTAAGGACCAGGATTATAGGCATGAGCCACTGTACTTGGTCTGAACTCATTTTTAAAAAATAAAAAACAAGCCGTGCGTGGTGGCGCACACTTGTAATCACAGCATTTGGGAGGCTGAGACTGGAGGATCCAGGTTCGCGGCCAGCCTCAGCTATCTAGTGAGGCACTCTGCAACTTAGTGAGACCCTGTTTCAAAATAAAGAATAAAAAAATATAGGGCTGGGGGTATAGCTCGGAGGTAGAATGCCCCTGAGTTCAATCAATCCCCAGTACCACAAAATAAATAAATAAATAAATAAATAAATAAATAAATAAATAAATAAATAAATAAAAATTTAAAAATACTCCCTTTTTGTGGGGTCCTCCTGACGAAGGGGGCTCCTCCCCCGATCTCCCTGGAGCGTCTACCCCAAAAAGGGGGTTCCCCATGGAAAAGGAAGGTCGCACCGCAATGAACACATGGCGGGGACTGAGCATCAGAGGACTCATCCATTTATTACACGAGGGGCAAAGAGTTATATAGAGCAAGGTGGGAGGAGTGTCTCCTTGCAGGGCCATTCAGCGTAAAGGTCATCTTGGTCATGCCTCTTTGGCCCAGTCCAAAAGCTGATCACGCACCGGTCACGCTACCAGGGACCTATCAATGTCTTGATCACGCTGAGGAGACATCCCTTGTCCAATCCTGGTCTCTGGTAAACACTCTTAGGTCTCCACCCTCACCACTTCCCCTCTGCGCCATCTTTGATGCCTTTTTTTTCTTTTCTGTCGGGCGACCTTCTCTCTGGGGATCTTTCCCCACACCTTATCTTAAGATAAATGTGGTTATGATAGTTGCTGACATGCAAAGTCATTGAAATTACTAATATTCTCTCCTGTGATCTATTGGGGGAAATATAGCTAGAAGATGAGAAACCAGGTTCCGCAGTATTGCAATGGTGGAAATATCTGGGAAGCATTCGTTTTCCAAAAAAATGAAGAAAAGAAAAATTTGTTTTTCAGAGCTCGAAATTCTTGGTGAGCTATTTGTTCCCCTCAAACTTAAAGACTGTAAAGATCTATGCAGTAGCTGAGTTTCTTGGCATCTGCCATTTTACATGTTTGGAAGCCAAATGGTTCATGGCATGTGTCTGAACTGTGATAGCTGAACCACTTAAATAGTATAAAGATAATAACAATTTTAGGACATATGGAGTCAGATGTTTATGGTTAATGACATTGGAAAATTGGGAAATACAATTTTAGGCTTAGGACAGCAAAATGTCAACTAAATGCATATTGTGAAAGCCAGAAATCTTCCAGGGCAACTTTGCAATTGACTCATCTCATGCAGACACTTGGCAGACTGTGCTACAATACAGAACAGATCTAATTTTAAAGGTGACATAGCCCAAAAAAAGAGGGAATGCACAGCCTTGGTAGATAAGTTATGTTCAAATTAGGGATCTGATATACTAAGAGCATGGCCTCATAACCTAAGATGGGTAATTGTGGACTATCCAGATTCCCTTGAATTGTCCATGGTGGCAAAAGCTGTACCTTACCATGACTGACTAGAATGGAATTCTTGTTGGAAAATTGTGCAACAGATTAATCTGGAACAAGAGCCTTGAAGATGATGATTGTTTTTCTCAAGCACTGGTAAATGTTCAATGATCCTTCCCTAAAAGTTGTGAGTCATTTTGAGACAAATGCACTCCAGAGTGAGAAGGAACACAAAGTATGTTAGAGTATAATTGCATATTGTGTCTAAACTTACACAGATAACAGGATGCATAATGTATCAGGATAGTAATCTGAATCGATCAGGGGTTTATGAAGATAGAGTAAAAAAATATAAATTTTGACCAAAGACTATCACAAAAGTAATCATATGAGTACATGACCATATTTTGTGGTTATTTATTTAGTATCTGTGTGGAGAACTGGGAGAGATGGACTTCTTACCAAGTAGAATGGTGCAAGCATTTTCCTAGTTCCTCAAATGATAGTGTATGTGTTCTTATTATAGGAAAAGTCTAGTGGAAACCATTAAACACCCTCTCAATATGGTGAGTCACAAACAATAATGTTCCTTTGTAAAAATTGTAGAGATTAGTACTATATTCAAGGTTTTAAATTAGATTATTTTTAAAAATCTGAGTGGATGACACTGAACTTCAAAAAAGCTAATAAATGGGAATTTCAATCTTACTTCCTGGGGGGATTTATTTATTAGAGTTTACCAGCATAAAAGCTGACATTATACATCTAATGATTTGTATGTCTTCTTTTAACCCATTAATATGATCAAAATCACATCTTATTTATATTAATAGAATGCTATTATATATTTCTTGCTCCCCATCATAGCACTTTGACAATTTTGGAATTCTGTGAAATATCAGATACCTGTATTCATGGTATCGTGTGAATCAAATATTGCATGCAGGAATTGAGAAGAGCCATATAATCTATAGAGAGATACATGGATCCTAGAGGTTGGAAATTCATCTTGTGTGTCAAGATCATGCCACATTGGTGATATTTTTAAAGGTCCAATAGGGCATTGCATGTTTGATGTGTCTAATAAGGAAATAAACATTTTGAGATTGTGCCAACTAAGATTTAAAAGTGTCATATCTTAGTGTCCTTCCACATTGGAGATAATGCTCTGACTCAGCTTGAGAGAGGGCTCTGTACATAGTCAGAACTAGGTTTCCATTGGCTCATATAAGCCAGCAGTTTCAGCAGTGTTGGGGAATCCAACAAAAATGTTGACACTGTGAGGAAACAATTAACCACCAACTAGTGTGGTTTGGGAAGAAGGTCTTGAATTATGTGGCAACAAATTAGTATTAGTTAAAATAGTAGTTCATTATATGCTGCTGGGTTCTACCTGAACCTGATTCTAGCATATCAAGATAAAATGAAACCAGAGAATCCCTTCACAAATGGGGCAATATAAGACATATTAGGCCAGAAAGGAAAGCTTTCTATTCAGAGTTATTACTATCATGGAAAGGATGCATTCAAGATTAGTCCCAAATGGTTGCCGAAGACACTGGCATATTTCATTTCACTTATTGCCATTTCATTAACTTTCTTGCTGGATCACATTCAAGGATTGGGGTGAGATACTACTTACAAGGGATTTAGAAACTTGGACATCCCCTTGCTTGGAGAAGAGGTGATGGCAATTTTTTCTGTCAACACTGGAGGGACTATTTTGTAATACATAAGATAAAATTGTTGTAGGGATAAAAGGATCCTACTCCACACAACTTTAGACACCATTGAATAGACTTTCAGCAATGTGAAAGAATCTCATCCCAAGTTCATATCATATGTTCTTTGCTTTCATCATGCCACATCTTTATTGATATTAAAGGATGCACCATGATTCCACTAAGGTGACAAAAGCAATCCATTCAATTTTCCTCCCTGGCTTTCTTCTTTCTACCAACAATAAGATCTCAGGAACTACCTCCTTCACTCATCCCTAAGTCTCAGGAAAAGCAGGAGAGTTGATCATTCCAAATACAAGATGACCTTGCGTATGCAACCCCCAAATAAGAGAGAGATTTAGTGTACTCTGGAGTAAATCTTTGAAAAATATGGAATGGGAATTGATGGACCAGCGCTCTCCCCTGGATCCTAATACGTACTTCATTCTGCTTCTCTGTTCCCTATTTATGCAATCAGTAGCTCAAGTGGTAGACAAAATGATACCTCCTTGTTTTGGTCTTGTCCATATCTTTTTCCTCCTAATATTTCTCATCATTGTTTCCCAGGATCATCATCCCAGTTGAAGGGACGGTCTTCCCCTCACAGCCTACGAGACCCGGTCCCCCCACTGTCAGCCCCGGGTAGTTCCTCAGCATCTCCCGCGTCCTAGCCCGACTGCCCCCGAGGCTTGGCTCAGGCCACGAGGGGTTCCTGGGAGGGATGCGCATGCGCTTGCCCCATCAAAGCGGGAGGAGAGTGTCCGGAATTGTCCTCAGAGCGGATTCTTTTATGTAGTAGGGGAGGGGACTTCACAAAGGGGAAATGACAGGATCCAATCATTTTTAAAAGTTATGGGCAGCAGCTGTCATGCGCCGTCCACAAGCACAGAAGTTTTCCTTGACCAACAAGCACCTGAATCAGCACCTCAGCCCCTCTGGCCTCCTGGTGTTTTCGGTCCCCTACTACCCTCAGATTTCACTTTGGGTCCTGCTAGGATCCTCTGCCTTCCTCTAGAGGAGGAAGGGAGAGTGGAAATTCCCCACACCAGTAATGTGTTCATATGCCTTTATTTAGGCTGTGCTGTCTTAAGGATTTGGCCAAAGATTCATATTAAGTTAATACAATGTGCTTATTTGACTTTGAAATACTAAAACAAGTTGAAATAATATTGAAAGATGGAATGAATTTCAGATACAAATTTATTCATCACTAGAGTGTATCCTTAAACTCAAAGTAAATTGTGGAAAAAAAAAACTTTCAGAATTTGGAACATTATCTTTTTAAATATATAAAGCTCCATAGTTTGAGTTGGGATTGAATCAATTTATACCCTTCTTTGAAAGATCAGAGAATTAGCTCACCTAAATTTCCTCCCACATTTCCACCCATTATCTACTAATTTTGATCATATGTTACTCTGATTTTTTCTACTATAGCTTTAAATTCCACAGCTGTTTAATATAAATTATATTTTAAAATAGACTAAAGCCCTTTTTCCATATAAGGCAAGTTGAGATTACTCAAGGGGCTGTATTACTCCATCCTTACCTGGTTTTAAAATCATTCCAGGATTTAAAATAGTGTAAAAAAAACGCCAGGATGTGTCTGGTATTTTTCATGACTGCATGAGTGGTGATCAATTCAAAAGTAGAAAAGTTGCCACACTGCTCCATCTCCATGGGTAGCACAAGTTTGGATGTTCAGTAATGCTATCTTGTCCCTAGCTTCCCCTGTCCTGAGCTATTTTGTCACATACATCTTTTAGTTCCTGGGATTTGGTTGGCTACAATTTAGTTACTTTGTGGTTTTGCTTTGTTTTTAGTATTTGTGAAAGCAGTTTGCACGTGTGTGAGCTTCTACATCTTTGTGAAAGCTTGTATTGCATTCCTGCCCTTAAAAAAAAAAAAGACTGTCTACATTTCCTTCATTGTCAACATTTCCTTCATTTTTTCCCATCAGAACTTCTCCAAAATGATCCTACTATCTTCTTACTGAAATATCATTTTCACCTTTGTTTTGCTTTCCTGTGACTTCTATTTATGTGTATTTTGTTGTCAAGATAAACTAGAGTGTTGCATTGTCTTCAGTTTTCAGGTTTGACAATGTATGTATATGTTCTATTTTTATAGGTGAATGACACCTTGATTTGGTGTAATAAGGGGTCATATTTTATTTATCTGAAAATTTTGCTGATGGCTCTTTCATCTTCTGGCACTGATTGACACCCACAAGAGATCTGGGCCCAGCTTGAATTTTCTCCCAGAAAGGGAATTGTTCCATTTTGCTTGGTTGCTTAAATTCTTCTTTTATTCCCAAAGTTCTGCAACTGAAAATGGATATGTCTCAGTGTGAATTATCTGTATCATTTTCTAGTGCATTCTTATAGGCTTCAAATTGAGTTGTACCTTCTTTTATGAATTTCCTTTCAGAGAAATGGTATTTTAAATTCTTTTTCTTCTCACTTGTAAGGTCTCTAGAAATACCAATTATCTTTAAATTGGGTGATATTTTCTATCCTCATTATCTGTTATCCTCTTCCTAATTTCTTCAAGCTATATCATTTTGTAAGTTCTTACTTTGCTTTGTGTCAGTGATTCTATTTTCGGCTGCGTCTATTTTCTTCCTTGCCATGTCTAATCATTTATTAGTTCTGCGTGATGTTTGCTCTATTCTCCATGAACTTCTTTAATTTTCCTTTTCAACTTTGAGTTCCTGTTTACTGAATTTATTTTCTCATTAAATCTCTATTGGAAAATATCTTCTGTAACTTGAATTAGGCTGTCTTTATGATTTGGGACTTTTTTCTGTCTTTTTCATGCTAGTTTTCTCACACACACATACAAAAAAACCCCACTTTTTTAATTACATATTTTTTTCTATAGCTGTCATGCTGCTTCTTCCTGCTGTTGATACTATGGAGAGGCCTGGCCACATGATCCACTTGTTATTATATTAGCACCAAATTTCTTTGACCCCATTTTCACCTCAGCTGAGATGTACTATTTGTACTGTTTCTGATTTATTCTAAGGGCTTACTTGGAAAAGTTGGGCATTTCATATTTTGTGACATTGATAATTATTCTAGATTTGTAAAAGACACCTTTTTTGTTGTTAAATCTCCTGGAGTCTTAAAGCTAATACTCTGTGAGAGAATTCCTTCCACGTGCTTAGTGGAATTCTGCTCTCTCTCATCAAAGTTGTACTCTCCCTCACCCACTCTTATGTGACTGAATTCCAGGGGTAATCATAGATAAAGTAATTTTTGGTGATGGAACACAAGAAGGGGGAACTTTGGGAACCCTCTTGAAGCCTCTATTCACTCACAGTGTTTTTTCTACTGAGAGGGACTCTTTAGATTAGAAATGGTCAGCCTGAGCTGGACATGGAGGCTCATGCTAGTAATCTCAGTACTTGGAAGGCTGAGATAGGAGAATCCAGGTTTGTGGCCAACCTCAGCTCCTTAGTGAAGCCCTCTGCAACCTAGTGAGACCCTGTTTCAAAATAAAGAATAAAAAATAGGACTGGGGGTGTAGCTTGGAGGTAAAATGTCCCTGGATTCAATTCCTAGTACCACACACACACACACACAAACAAAAAAACAAAAACAAAAACAAAAACAAAAACAAAAAGAAAAGAAATGAAATGATCTGCCTGCACTCACCATGACTCCCAGGCTAGAAAAGCCACAATATTGTATCTTGAGTATATTTTATGTTGGGGGCTAAAATTTGTTAGTATTCTCTAATTAACTCCATTTCTCTAACCTTTATATGTTAAATCTAACCTTTTTTTCCCCACAGTCATTTATTTTGCTTGGGCAACTATAGATTGGTTGGTGGCTATACCCACATAGTATGGGGTTTGGGATTTAAACATAGCCATCAGTCCTTTCTTAGACTTAGATCTGATCTATTAATTACTTGATGGAACTTTTTTAGCAATCATTTATCTCCTTACATCAGGGAGAGGTGGGTCTAACCTCTGTAGACTGACATGGGGTCCTCATGCTTTTATGAGGTCTCTGTCTTGCATCCTCATCTCCTGCAGTGATAATTTTTTTAATCACAGGCATTGGGATTTTCCGTTTCCTGGAGAGGCATAATATTGAGTATGTTGGAGACCCCTTTTGAAATCTAAGTCTCCACAGCCTAGCATAGGGCCTGATGGGCAGCCAGATCTCTAGAGCTAAGTTCCCACACCCACTTTTGTGAAGGCCTATACATTTCCATAACATGTGTAACATAAAAAATTAGGCCTCTCATTTGAGTCTTGTCTTTAGTAGATCTGAAGTCTGAGTTGCTCTCTATTTGCCGTCCTCCACTGGAGCCTTTTTTAGCTGGGTGTGGTTAGTCCAAGATGAGATTCCAGTGACCTCTATCACCATTAGGAATAAGGTCCTTTTTAGATTGATTCCAAAGTCTGGGACGGTGTTGCTTCAACCACACCAAGTTTTCAGGATGGAAGGGGTGTGTTGGTTCTCCAGCTATGAAAGGATAGGAGTCTCTTACAGTCTGATGGATGGCCTCCCTTGCTTTCTGCAGAGCCTGTAAGGACTTGAGAAGGGCATGGTTAGACATTTTAACCTTAGACACATTGTGCATATTGGGAGGAGAGGTGAAAAATCTGCCAAATGTTATTTTTAAAGAGGTAAAACTCCCCAATATGATATACACCTCTATCCCTAGGAGAGCTAAGGGGAGAAGAGTGGCCCAACCCTCACCAGTTTTGGAGACCAGTTTAGTCAAGGTCTCTTTTAGAGTCCTATTTATCTACCTGCCGTGAACTTTTAGGTCTGTATGCACAATGTCATTTCCAATTAACACTTAATACCTTTGTCAAATTTAGAGAGAACTTGGCTGTGAAGGCTGGGCCATTGTCGGACCCCAATTAAAAAGGGCAACCCAAATCTAGGAACTATTTCCTGTAGTAATTTCTTGGTCATAATTGAAGTGGTCTCAGTCCTGGTAGGGTAGGCTTTTACCCAACCAGAAAATGTGTCCACAAATACCAGGAAGTACTTATATCCCAGGGAAGTCAATTTTACCTCCATGAAGTCCAGTTCCCAATGTTTCCCTGACATATTTCTCCAAACTCATATTTCATCCGGCGATCTTTTTTCCTCTTTTGGATTCACCTGTGCACATACTTGGCATCTGGACACCAGGCTCCTTATGATTTGATCTAGCTTTAGGATGTAGTACCTGGGTCTAAGGAGCTTGCTGAGCTTTGTTGCCCCTTGATGAGTAGTCTGGTGGAGTTAGGATACTAGCCTTCTTTTTAAAGTCTCTAGGAGCAAGGAAGTTCCAGCCAGTAGTATCCACCATTCGGTTTCTTCTGGTGTTGCACCTTCCTGTTTTGCCCTTTCCTCAGTTGAGTATATTGGCTTTTGTGGCAGTTCTGGTTTAGGGTACATGATCAAAGTGGAAAGAGGCCCCACTGGTTTTAGGGCCACTTCTTGAGCTTTCTGGTCAGCTGCTCTGCTGCCTCTGGCGTTAGGGGAATCTCCTTTTTCCTGCTGAGGTGAAGAGTCCCCTCTTCTGGTACAATGCCCCATGCTCATCAGCAGTGGCAAATGTGTACTGGCTGTCCATGTATATTGTGACAGTCTTTTTCTTTTTCCAGTGTAGCACCCAAGTCAGAGCAATGAACTCAGGCTTTTGAGCCAATGTTTCCCTGTTGAGAAACTGGGCTCCGATACTTTTATGCTCAGTGACCACTGTCACCCCTGCATACCTGAAGCCATTCTGGATGAAACTGCTTTCATCAGTATAGAGCACTTCATCTGCCTCCGATAGAGGGACATCAGTCAGGTCTTGTCGGGTTGACCAGATCACATTAGTCACCTGGGCACAGTTGTGTAGAGGTACTTCCAGACAGTCATCTGTCAACAAGCTTGCTAGATTAAGAGTGACCATTTGTCAAAAGGGCATTTAGAGCTGATCTAGAAGAAGCACTTGGTAGTGGGTTACTCACGCATTGGCCATCCACCACTCTGGGGTTCCCCCTTTAGAAAGGTCTCAACTGTGTGAGGAGTGGTCAGGAGCAACCCTTGGCCCAGCATCAGTCTATCTGCCTCCTTTACCAACATAGCTGTAGTGGCCACAGCTCACAGGAAGGTTTGCCAAACTGCTGCCATGGGGTCCAATCTTTTAGACAGATAAGTCACTGGTCACTTCCAGGACCCAAAGTTTGAAATAAGGACCCAGACCTCATCCATGAACAAGTGGAACAGCTTAGTGATATCAGGAAGTGCCGAGGCAGAGGCAGAAACTAAGGCCTTCTTTAGGGTTTCAAAAGCTTTTGTTTAGCTCCTGGCCATTTGAGAGGGCCATCTTCCTCTAGGCTGGTATATAATAGCTTTGAGATTTTATCAAAACCCAGAATCCACAGCTGGCAATATCACATTGCCCCTCAAACTCCTGCACTTGTCTCTTGTTCTCTGGGGCTGGAATCTGAAGAATCACAGCAATGCGGCTCTGAGATGGTGTCGTCTTCCTTTCTCCCTCTAGGCTGTAACTCATGTAGGTCACCTGGGTTCTGTGGAGCTGCACCTTCTTGGCAGAAACGCAGTAGCACAGGTCTTGGAGCATTTGCAGGAGACCCTTAGTGGCCTTTTTGCAATCTTCCTCTGTTTTTGTGGAGATGAGGAGATCATCTACATACTAGGGCAGCGTACTTTTGGGTTATGCTTTTCATTGGTCTTCCTATCTCCTGCCCAGTGGCTGCCACCACTACTCTGATTAACATTTTACTTTGCCTATCTTTGATTGAGTCACAATCAAATAACTTCTAAAGGTTGTGACCTGTGTATGCCTTTAAGTCCTTTTAACTTTTGCAACTTTTTTCTAATGTCTGGGGCCAACTGGGTGTCAAAGACAATATTTATACCCACTAGTTTTCTGTGGCGTCCAGGTCTACTGGAGTAAAATCTCCATAATCATCCTGGAGCCTCTCCAGAAATCCTGTGGGAAACTCCTGAGGTCCCTGAACAACCTCTCTTACCTTAGATAAGTTAGTGGGCTTCTAGCCAGCCTCCCCCCCTAATCTTAGCCAATAGAACCTGGTGATAGTTGTGGAGACATTTCCTGCTTTCTCCTGTATTGGGGTCCCAATTAGGCCTGGTAGAGGAGAAAGTCTCTCTTATACACCCCTCATCCTCCGGGTTGGGGTTCATTCTTCCCCAGTACCCAAAGTGGCCTTTTTACTTTTCACTCAAATCCTGTCTCTCCCTTTAGCCATGAAGAGAGTGGTTAAGAGCTGTTATCTATCAACCCAGGTGGTCTAGGGTGTATAAAAAACAGTCTCAAGTAGCCCCATCAGAGTCTGAGGTTTCTCAGAAAATGGGGGATTTGGGGTTTTCCAATTATACAAATCACTGGTAGAAAATAGTACATAAACCATAAAAGGGGCCATGTCCCACCCCAATTCCCCCTGTGGGGGGTGCTTCACAAGGGGGGAGAATGGGTGCCGCCTTGGCAGCAGCAAGTTCCTCTGTTGTCTCCCCAAAAGTGGAGCCTTTCCTTGTGTGGGAAGAAGACGAAGGACCTGTAGAGGACGAGACTGTGTATTTCCCCTGGGGTCCCATCAACGAATTTGGTGGGGGATTTTATCAAGAGAATACTGTTTCCCACAGAAAAGAAGCAGGCCAGTAACCGTGGGGGAGAATATCTAAGGAAGTTGAGCCACCAGTTAATGTATGGAAACTTATTTAGGTGTCCGGAACTTCCCATAACCACGTTCCCGACAGCTTGAGCCGCTTGGACATCCAGAGCTCTCCTTCGGCAAATACACTTTGAAGGTGAGCCACTCAAGTTCACAAAAAGTCCGAAGTTTTCCTGGGGAGAAGCGAATCCCAGAATCACTCTCCCTGAAAAACCACCTTTGAAATTCCTCAATATACACTGAATGGAGTCTCAGCACTACTCACCTCCCTCTCCCCCATCACTGGAACCATCAAGAAATATCAAGAAAGAAGGAGCAACTGAAGCTATTGTAAACTGAAAGTAAAAGGCATTTTATCCATGACCAGTCCCACAGACTGGTTGAACTCAAACCAATAGAAAAAACAAAGATCAGGGAGATCTAGAGACCTAAGATCCAAAAGTTAGGGTACCATCCATGAAAAGAAAAAGAAGTGTAGTCCATGGATTTCTAAGAAATCAGACAACAACAAACAGACTGACGCAAGACAGGACAATTCACAAACAAGTATTTACTTTGCAGACTCAGATAGTGGAGGCTTAACCATAGTGGCCCAACATTGTGGCTTGAGACTTACTTTCTATGTTTTAGTACCACCACAGGTCGTATGCCTCTGTGGAGTGACAGCTTTCACCAGTCTTACCAGAGTCTACCCAATAGGATTCTGTAGCCCTTTGGAGATCTTAAGGACCTCGGCCATGGAACCACATACTCTTCTCTGATGGGAGAACCCAACAGAGAAACACTCTCACACAATTGTGGCCACACATTCATATACCAATATCAATTTGGGTTGGAGACATCTCTCCCAAACCCAGGGACTTTGGATCTACGATCATGTCCGGTCTCAGCAACTCAGTCCCACCCTAGCGCGCCCTTACCTGCTCTCCAGAGAACCCAATTTGACCTCATGATTCCAGTGTTTGGTGTGGGGCCCCCCTGGTTCTCTTAATTGCCTGAGAAGTCTGCCTGTTGCCTTAGTCTCAGGGCCCTGAAATGTCTCAGGGTATGCCTCCCCTGAGCCAGGCAGGCAAACAGTTCCTCCAGGGCCGGAGTTCTTCCAGGGCCTCTCCCCTTACCTGGGTTTCTGGATCTCACTGGGGCCTCCAAATGTTGTGAGGTGACCCACAGAGACACACCAGACTCCATTTGTGCCAAAGAGGTCGCTTTATTTACCCGTCACTGGCTGGCTGGGATGAGCAGCCTAAAGGCTGTCGCCTAAATCTAACCTCTTAAAGAATTTTATCTTGATATATTCGGTTAACCAAGTAGCTTAAATATAAATTGGAAAAATTATAATGTAGCAAGTCTATATGTTAAAACAAGTTCAATGGAATCCAAGTATTCAGAATTAAGAACTCATGAAAATGGAGAGAAAGCGAGAGTGAGAGTGAGAGAGAGAGAGAGAGAAGAGGGGCCTCATGAGATAGGGAGGTCAACATTGATAATCAAAGGGTGTCTATTCAAGTTGTTGCTTGGATTCCAGCCAAAGGAAAGTTGTTGTAAATATTGAATGGAGCATAGTGTGAGCTTGAAAAAATAGATGAATAAAAAATATATCGAGGAATAATTAGTTTGGCAACTTAATAGTCATTTTTACTTTATTTAAAATGGCTCTGAGACTGCCAATGCTTGCACATCCCATTTCATTTAATACTCACCTTTGAAATATATTTTGCAGATGAAGAATCTTAGGCAGAAAGAAACATTTTTAAACTTGGCAGGTTAAGTCCAGAGTCTGCCCCCAGTCCTGTACCCTTACTTCAGGATGGATTGAGTCACACAGCCCTCCTTACACCTCCATGACTTACCTCATCATTCCTTTCTGCACTTGTTTATTCTATTATACAAAATAATTGCCACATATAATTTTCATTACACATGTTGGGCTAAGGCTTCCTATTGTGACTTCACACATTTACTTATTAATTTTTACTTACATTCATTATACAGCTGAGGTGTACACTACTTGAAACTCAACAGAATGCTTGTATGCCTGTTACAATCTTCTAAAGCATAGGTTAATGCAAACTTATATCTTAGTGTTTACCTTTTATTACACAAAAACCATTTGTTTATGGGTAAATATCCACTGTTGGTCTCTAGTTGCTTTCATGAATAGATTTCTTGTTACATTACAAGGCACATTGCTTGACACTTCTGAATAGATCAATTAAAGTTCAGTAGGTTGAACTGAATGACAATGGAACAATACTAAATAATGAATGAGCCAAACACTTGCAGTTGAAGAAGAAAATAAACATATATTTAATTAGAAGTAACTTAAATATTCATGTTCTTTCCACAGATTTTCTGCTCTTCTTCCTAGTAACCAATAAGTCAGAGGCTTTAAGTTAAGCTACTTAAAATTACCACTATTGTCAAATGGCTCTGATTATGACTCAAGATAAAACATTTAGTCTGCTGTAGTGGCACATGCCTGTAATCCCAATACTTGGAAGACTGAAACAGGAGGATTGCAGGTTCAAGATCAGCCTCAGCAATTTAGGGAGAATCTCAGAAATCTAGTGAGACTCTGTTTCCAAACAAAAAAATAAAAAAAGGCCTGAGAGTGTAGCTTGTAGGTAGAGTGTCTGTGGGTTCAATCCCCAGTAACACACAAATAATAATGATAATGATAATAATAATAATAATAATAATAATAATAATAATTGTTCTTCCTCAGCAAAGGTATAAACCAATTTCACAAATATTTCAATTCTTCCTAGTTATTTAAAGAAGTGGATAGACTGAAGAACCAAATTCAGACTGTACTAGATCCAATATAAAATTGGGGATTGGTCTCCCATTTACCTTTAATTTTAGTCATTCCTGAGTATATGATGAAATATATCACCATCTTCCAAAAATAGCAACATAATTTTCTGCCTAGGCCTGGGAATGTAGCTAAGTGGTAAAGTGCTTGTCTAGCATATATAAGGCTGGGTTCAATCACCAACAACACATGCATATACAGATTTTTATCTACCTATTTACACTGTGTTAGTCAACTTTTTATAATTGTAACCAAAATACTTAATGGAAACAAATTAAAGAAGGAAAAGTTTATTTTGGTACATGGTTTCAGTTCATTCCCGGCTGAATTAAGGCAAAAACATCACGGTGGAAGAATGTGCCAGAGGAAAGATGCTCAACTCATGGTATTAAGGAAACAGGGAGAGACAGAGTAAGGGACCAGTCACAAGATGTAGGTCCCAAGGACACTCTCCCAGTGGCCTATTTCTTCCAGCCATGCCTCCCTCACCTGCCTACCATTTCCTTGAACTGCTCCCCCCCACACAAATAATACATTCAGCTATCAACAGATCAAACCACTAATGAGGTTAGAGAGCTTTTGATCAAATAAGTTCCCTAAAAATCCACCACTGAATATTTCTGTATTGAGGACCAAGTCTGTAATATATGAGCTACTGGGGAAAATTCCGGATACAAACAACAACACTTAGCCCCTGGCCTCCCAAACCTTATACCCATATCACACTTTAAAATTCAGTATATCTGTTTTATTTTATAAAAATGCCCAGCTACTAGAAAGATTAAATTCTGAGTCATTTTGAAGATTTAAATTTATAAACAAACCATCTTTAATGTCTTACGGTGAAGAAAAACCTGAATTATTATAGAATGTAACATTTACACTAATAGTAATATCAAACCCTCGATATTTGGTATTCAAAATCTCATAAAAACAAAATTTAAATAAACTTCTTAAACCAAAAAACTTCTTCAGAGATAAATGAACAAACAAACCAAGAATGAGAACTCAGGCTCAGATTCAAACTCGCTTTTTTATCTTGAGAAAATTTCTAAGTAGCTTCTGAGAATGCTAGGATATGTACAAACATTATATATTATCTAGTTCCAAATTGTGACCTCTTTCTTCTCTAATAAAATAAAATTTAGAGAAGAAAGAAGTATAGCTTCTTCTTGAGTATAATTATAATAAAACTAAAGATAAATGATTTCAAATGCCCTTGAATTTATGACAATCTATAAATTTAGAAATTTATAATTATTCTTATAGCAGATTAAGAATTTTCACACAAATTTTCTTTTTTTGTATGGTCATCTATACACTGGGAACATCAATGATATAATGAGAAAGTACATGCAAAATAATTAAAAATGTTTACTTGTGCCTAGAAGGTGATTTGTAAATATTTATTATTAGTAGTAATTACTAGAGGGACATATTTATTTCTACAACAGATGAGTTTTATGTTTTACCATATAAATCTCATATTTTGTATTAGATTTTTTAAATAATATTTCTTCAAATACAGCCTTTTTTCATGAGCCATCAGTTATTATTAAGAACCTGAGACCTTCAAACTCTAATTTTTAGTTCAGTTGGCTTATAAAGCAGTTGTTTATTCCCCAAACTTCAAGGATATTGTTATTCAGAAATCATAAGTCTTTGTCAGGAAATAGAAGGACTCATTCATACATGAAAATAAAGTAACTGACAATTGATAGAATACAATTCAATTGGCATAGATATGGAAACTGTTTTCAATCGTATTCTTCCTTTTTATAACTTTGTGAATTCTGACTTCCAGTTCTCCAACTTCCACAGATAAAACCTTGACACTAATTCACTCCTTTTGCCCAGTTCATTAGTTTATCATACACTTTCATTATAAAACCAGGTATTTGATAAGTTGTGACTATGAGAGGACACAAGCAACAACCCCTGCCAGAGAACTGTATGGTTACCAAGATCTTGATCCCTTTACAAATTGATACGGCCACAACAGCTTCCTGGATACCTAATTTGTGAAATCTCATTGGCTTCATACTTAGATCCTGTGCTTGGCTTAACCCAACTATTTTTTGTATCTTCCAATTCTAAATAATTTTAGAATAAGCTCGGTGTTTCATTCTTCACTGGGCACTGAAAATTATGTAGCTGGTTCTGTATCACAACAACAGTTAACCTACAAAGTCTTGGTGAGAGCTTTAAGGATAGGGAGGAATTTAGCAAAGAATTTAGTTTCTTCAGTGATTCAGCACATTGGTCTACTAGAATCACAACAATGCCCCCTGGTAGATTTGTATAATTCCTATATTGGAATATTGCTCAGAAACACCCTATCAACTCTTCAGATTAAACTGCTATTGTGATGAAGGTAAATTTTTGTTTCTTTCGTCTCTGTGCTACTTGAATTGTTTAAAATCTAATATTATTGAAAATCATCAGAAGTAAAACAATCTGCAACATTTTAAGGTAGAAGCAAATGACTTAACGCATCCACATATGTGAGTGATTTATAAAATGCAAAGCTCTTAGTCTTGCTTGTGCATTATCATCAGGAAAATTGTTTCAGTTCTGGAGTAAAACATAATCTCCTAGCATTCTTTCTGCAGATTGTAGAAAAGCAACCTCATGTACATTCAATGATAGCTTTTGTATGAATTACTTCTGCTTCAAATCAGTAGGCAATATATGTATATGAACATCCTACTATTTTTTGTTTCCTTAATCTAATTATACTGCATTGATTACACATTTGCATTTCATAGTTAGTACCTTTTAGAATCAATTAGATCTTTTGAATTTACTTTTAATGTTACAAATTATGCTTTGAAATATTTATCTATATGAGAGAAAGGCTCATTGAGGAAAATATTCTGCACTTCATATTTCTCATGATATATCTAAGATTATATGAAATATAAAATTACTTATTTTGAGTGCTGAACAAGAAAATAGAAGAAATTATAACTTATAGACAAACTTTTTAATGAAATATTTTGGTTAATCCTGAATATTTAACTCTAAATAAGCTTTCTTTCAATTCAATCCATCATTACTACAAGTAAATGCAAAGAGATAAGTTTTTATACAGTAAATTGGAGTTTGTTCTTGAATCTTTTTTTCACTATTTCTCTTCTTCATTTCAAATCAAGTGTTCTTAGCAACTCCATGTCTTAAATCTTTCTCAAAGGTATTACTTCTCTAAACGGGCTACTGCTTATTATTAGTTTTGATGATCAAAGATTGGCCCTTTCTGTGACCACCTTCCACATCTCTAAAAGTATAATTCTTCTGAAGTGTAAATATAGCGTGTCTCAACAATTTGAATAGTTTATTAAATCTATGGCATAGTTTCAAGTAAAATATGTTTTTGGCAAAATATGTGAGTTTATTTGTGATTCTGTTCTTTTTCTCAATTTTATCCTTGTCATTGCTTTCTATAAAAATTCTGTGTTCCAACTCTGCTGAACTACTTGTCATTGTTCAAAAGTTCCCTGAGTTTTCAGAGCTCTGAAAACTGCATCTTGTGCTGCAGTGTCTGGAACATATTCCTCTTTTGCTCTGTTCTAAAGAGTATGAACTCTATTCTCTTTTTACACTTGTATTTTTCTCAAAGTTTATAATTCACAACTGATTACATTTTTATTTTGAAAATATATTAATACAAAACATACAATTTCTTCCTTATTAAATAATTTCATGTGACATATTGAATCCCCTTTTATTTCCCATTTAAGAATAATGAATCTTTTCACATGACATATGCTCTTAGCTGAGTTCACTGATTTTTTCCCCCACTGAACAAGTAGATAAAATCCAGATGGGTTGCTTTGAGTTAACACATCTTCCTCCATAATTTACTGGATGTTGAGCACATCTCTAAAAGTCTATTTTTATATTGTATTTGGCAAGTATTATAATGTATCCAGGAGATTCTTAAAGCTAAAGGCATTGAACATTACCATCTACATGGTACGTGGTCATGTCCTATTTTTTCAGAGAAATAAAGAAGTAAAATAATTTGAAAGTAAGCTTACTTATGATTATTTTATTGTTATTTTGAAATTTTAATCAAAATGTCAAAATATGATTATTCAATTATATAATTATCCTTAGTTATACTTTGGCTTCATTTTTATACATATTAGCATACAGTTTATTCCCAAATTTTTAGACACCTTTGCATTAGGTATTATTGTAGTTTCTTGATAAACTATAATAAACAAAACATTGACACTGTACTCAGTATACTTTCACATTATATGCAGGTAATCACATAATGACTTGTTTTTTTTATTTTTTATAATAATTGGTGCATTGTAATAATACATCTTTGTTAGGTACAAGCTGATGAAGGCATATATACACACATTTATCATTTAACCCCTTCCTTCATTCCCATCTCACTCCCTCACTCTCCCTCCTTCTCAAGTTCAGTTTAGTAATTAACTTTGATATATTTGTGAAAGCACATCATGTGATTAGGGTGACGCCCCCCCATCCATCCCCCTCAGTTAAGTCAACTTTTTTGCTCATCTAGGGTTTCTCCTTTTTCATCTGGAGACCCTCTTATGCCCCATCTTCTCCCCCATCTTCTCCCTAGCATCCACATATCAGGGAGAACATAAGCTTTTGAACTCTTTGTTATTGACTAATCTCACTTCACATAATGTTTTCCAGTTGCATCCATTTCCCTGCAAATAACATGATTTTGTTCTTCTTTATGGCTGAGTAAAATTCCATTGTGTACATACCCCATTGTTTTGTAATCCATTCATCTGTCCATGGACATCTTGGCTGCTTCCATAGTTTGGCAATTGTAAATTGTGGAGCTATAAACATAGATACACATGTGTCAGTCTGATAGTTTGGTTTCCATTCTTTTGGGTAGATACCCAGAAGTGGTATTGCTGGATCATATGGTAGGTTCATTCCCATTTGTCTGAGGATCCTCCATACAGATTTCCAAAGTGGTTGCACTAGTTTGCAATCCCACCAACAATGTATTAGGGTTCCCACTTCTCCACATCCCCGTCAGCATTTGTTGTTTTCCATGATTTTTTGTGATTGCCATTCTGACTGGAGTTAGATGAAATCTCAAGGTAGTTTTGATTTTCATCTCTCTGTTTGCTAATGATGTAGAACATTTCCTCATACATTTATTGGCCATTTGTATTTCTTCTTTTGTGAAGTGTCTATTTAGGTCCTTTTCCCATTTTGTGATTGGGTTATTTGTTTTCTTAGCTGTGATTTTCTTGAGTTCTCTGTTTATCCTAGATATTAGACCTCTATCAGAAGAGTAGCTGGCAAATATTTTCTCCCACTCTGTGGGCTCTCTGTTGAGGTTCTTGATATTTTGAAATGCTAATATTTGGGGACACCGTGTGAATCCCCTAAACAAATCCTTATATTTCTACATGTTTTTACTGCATAATATTTCTATAACAAATTATTACAAATAAAAAGGTTCAAATAACCATGAACATTATCTCATCATTGCATAGATCTGAAATCTCACTCACATGGGTCTCAAAGGCCAAAAGTATCTGCAAGGCTGTATTCTTTCTAGAGTCCTCCACCTTCAAGCTAACAAAAGTTAGTTAAGTCCCTCTTGTGCTTCCAGTCTCTCTGATTATATACCCTCATCTCTAATTGACTATTCATTATACCTGTTTGATTTTTAAGGGCACATGTGATCAAATTACATCCATGTAGATAGTCCAGTACAATCTCCTTATTTTAAGTCAATGTATAGAAATCTAATTATATCTGCAAATTCGTTTCAGAGCATCATCTATATTAGTGTTTGTGTAAATAAACAAAGAAAATGCAAAATTTGGGAAGATAACTTTTTAAGTTTTATCTACCACAATATGTATTTTTTTCTCAAGGAAAGCAAATTGAATAAAGTATAAATAGTGAATATTTTTAATACATTATGGAATTATGTTGCTGTCTCAAAGACAAAGTGCAAACAAGGTTAGAAAGCATGAAACACCATATATTCTTCATTATGTTTCTCCCGTTTTCCCTCTTTTATGTTGGTTTTGTATAGTTATATTAAAAATAGGGCAAAGCTTGCTTGCATTTCTTTGATGATGATATAAGTGATTTATCATCAATCATGAAAAGGAAGGCAAATGTTCTCCTTTTCAGATAATAATAAAAGAGTTTAATTCTTTCACCATTTGCAGTGATTGGCCTTGGAGTCTGCAGAGACTTGAGTATAAAGTGTGAGTGTGTGACTATTATGTAAATCCAATGAACAAAAGTCATACTCATCTACTATAATTAAGATATAGAGGGCCTAAATTTATGTCAGCTAAGATATATATATATATTCAGCTGATAAAAAAACACAAACACCCTAAATCATATATTGACAAATAAATGTATAAAAATATCAGAGGTGTCACAAGGCTAATAAAGTTTATCATCAATATCATCAAAGACACAGGAGTACATTATCTTCCTGCTCTACAATCTTTATCGTGTGGGTTCTCTTCCCTTCAAATATTAGAGATGATGTTCTGGAATTATTAAGACTTTATGCATTTTTCATACATAAGGAAGGGGAAAGTTGAAAAAACACAAAATGTATGCCAGTATTCCAGTAGAGACTAGTCTTTCTTTCCTTTTTATTTTTAAAAAATTTTATTATTTATTTATTTATTTATTTATTTATTTATTTATTTATTTATTTTTGTAGTTCTGAGAATTGAAGCCTGGGACATTCTTCTATCTACAAATTACATCACCAGCTCTTTTTTATTTTTCTATTTTGAAACAAGTTCTAACTAAGTTGCTCAGAGTCTAAGTTGCTGCAGCTGGCTTTGAATCCACAAAACATCTTGTTTCTGCCTCCCAACTATTAGAATTACAGATGTGTGCCACCACACCAGGCTAGACTTTATTTGAACCATTTCAAAGAGCTCTACTCAATGACGTGTTTCTGTTGGAGACCGACAGTGCTTAGGTCTGCCTTTGTTGACTCACAGGCATTGAAGTTTGTTCTTACAGAGATAAAGATTACCATAACATGTGCTGACTACTGACTCAGGGCAAAAGCCCTGCTTTGCTTCAAGTTCCAGGAATCAAGAGGTTTATTCAGACTTTATCAGGCTGTTATAGTAATGAATTGTGTGAATATTTGTTCCTTGAACTGTGTACCCTCAGATGATTAATTTTCACAAAATGAAACCATTGTGAGAAAACATTAACTTTGATGCTCAAACTTCTGGTGCTCAAAGAAGTATATAATGACTGAGCTAAATAAACTCCAGTGTGGCAGTATTCACTGTCAGCCCTCCTGAATCTATCCCTTGTTTTCTCTTTCTTAATCAACTTTTATCTTTGTTTTTCTCAAGCCACACTTTCTCCCTCCAAGCTTGTCCAACTTAGCCGGCTGGCTCCAGCTTCGATAGTGGGACCCAGATCAGAGACTTGGATATGGAGATAAAACAGTGATGGTCACTGCGGAAGAATGCTAGCAACGAAAAGGTAAAAATGGGAAATGCTGTAGAATTATTTTTTTAGAGGTTTGTATATACGATTAAAAAGAAAATTGGCCAAGGTAATAGCCAACTACTCTTCGTACAGTTATTAAAGAATATGATAAGTGCTCAAGGATCAAAAGTTAGTCACCATAGACTTAGCGATTTTCTTAATTTTGTAGAAGAAGTATGTCCCTGGTTCCCTGAGGAAGGAACTGTAAATATAGAAACATGGCTAAAAGTAGGAAGATGTTCATAAAATCATTATAAAGTCCATGGTCCTGATAAAATGCCCAAAGATATGCTTGGGCTATGGACTCTGATTAAAGATAGCTTCAATTTAAGACATGAACAGCATAAACTAGAAGGAGCATTGGGTTCTGCTGAAGTCAAAAAAGGTCTTCCTGTTGTGCCTTCTGCTCCTGAGGATGGTAATGACCTTTTAGACGCTGATGAGGTGGATAATACAGATTGGAAAGCAATTCCACCACTGATCAATAGTTCTTGTACACATTTGGCTGATTTCAAGAAAGAGACTCTGTTAATTACCATGTCCCAAGCAAAAGAATCTACCACAGATGTAAAACTCCTGTGAGCTGAATTAGCTTAGCTACAGTTTACTGTACAGCAGAAAGATTATTAAAAAGTAAATATTATGAAAAAGATGGGTGTTTATCTTTACAGCCCCAGTCAAGCTGTCTCACAGATGCTTTTTGATCAAGGACTTCTTCCTAGCCAAGGTCTGAGGGGAAAAAGGACAGGGAATCATTACTCCAATTGAAGCAAAAAGACATTCTTCCAGATCTGGCTTAGGATATTTTTAGCATCGGCCATTGTCCTGCCTGCTCCTCATGCAGATCCTATCACATGGAAACATGATAAGCTTGTTTGGGTGAACCAGTCACCATTAAATCAGGAAAACATTATAGCAGCTCAAGCATTAGTGCAGGAACAGCTTGATGCTGGACATATAGAGCCTTCTAATTCTCCATAAACAAATTACTAATCTTATTCATCCTAAAAGATTTGTAGCTGCTCTAATTTTAGAAATTTCTATCTTAATCTCTATTATTACTTCTTTAACTATTTCAACTACTGCCTTAGTTATCAATATCAATACTACTCATCATGTTAATTCATTGTTACATAATGTTACAATGGCCTTGGAGGCTACTGTAAAACTTAGATAAATGATTTCAATTTGTTTCTTATTTTGTTAAAAGATGTGCACAAAATTATTTCACAATGTAAATTCAAGAATGGAATTATGACAAAAAGAAACCAATATGTAGGAATGAGAGAGAAATGTAAAAGGGTACAGGGGTATAAAAAGTTTTGGTAAAAAAAGATAAAAATAAGAAAGCATTTTGTATGAAGTAAGATAAGTAGCAGGTTTGTGGATGTTTATAAGAGGATAAAGTTTATAAAAGAAATTTTACACATGTGATAAAGATGATTTTATTTAAAATGAGTCGGTAAAAAAAAAAAAAGGCAACAAGGTTCTATTAAAGCCTACCTCTTTTGAGACCCTAGTGGCTATTTTACTTCTGTTTATATTTGACCCATGTATATTAAATTATGTGGATAAGTTTGTCTTCAACAGACTTAAATCCATTAAATTAAAAAATAAAAAAGGGGGAGTCCTACCCTACCTCTCCACATAATCTACTGAAAAATTCTCTTTTCATTTTAATTTTTTTTAAATACTGATGCCCATGGTCATTCAGCTGCAGAGCACTTCTGGCATCCATCTACAAAGAATACTTTTGCTTATGTTAAATGGGAAAACCCGTGCACTGGTCAATGGGAAGGGCCCGACCCTGTGATTTTGTGGGGTCGAGGCCATGTTTGTATTTTCTCACAGGATAAAAATGGAGCACGCTGGCTACCTGAATGCCTGGTATGACCTGCATCACAGACAAATACCACCTTTGGTGCTGACGTTCCTGATCCTATTGCTCCTGATGGACTGGGCCCGGATGATGACAGCTGAAGTTTACTGGGCCTATGTTCCTGATCCACCATTGCCTCACTCCACAATGTGGGAAGACAGACAAATCATGGTGATAGTTTTATTTTTTCTTGTATTAATTGTATGCTTTCTCCCTGTGTATCATTAGTTCCTATTGGCACTCAAGTTATACTTACTAGTTATGAAACCACCTTTTGTGTTATTGCCTGTTAATTTGACTGAACCATGATATAATGATAAGGGGTTACAAGTTTTACAAGAAATTGATGGAGCATTGAGCTGCCCTCGTAGATTTATTGGTCTTCTAATTGCTGGAATTATTGGTTTGCTTGCTCTTTTAGCCACTGCTTCTGCCACTGCTATTGTTTTAGCACAAGAAATACAAACTGCTCATTTTATTAATCAAATGTCTAAAAATGTTACATGTACTTTAGGTACACAAGAAAAATTAGATATCAAATTAGAATATAGTCTTAATGCTTTGTATGATACCATAGAATATTTGGGTGATGAAATTAAGAATTTAAGAGCTAATATCCAGGAGTTGAAAGTTAAATCTGGACTACAATGTCATGCTACATTTAATTGGATTTGTGTTACTCAAAAGACTTATAATGAAAGCTATCATAATTGGGATAGAGTCAAAGCTCACTTACAAGGAGTTTGGCATCATGAAAACATATCATTGGATTTGTTAAAACTTCTTCATGAAATTGCTTATATGAAAAGTACTAGCCCTCTTAATTTTGATGCCACTAAAACAGCTCAAAGTATTCTAGACAAATTATCAAGCCTCTCACCTTCCTAGTCCTCATTCGCTTCTTTAATTGGAGGACTTGTAGGTGTTGGTGTCCTGTTACTTGTAGCTCTGTGTTTGCTATCGATTCTGGTGCAAACCTTTGTCAGCACTATATGGAAAATAAAAGCTCATATGTGCGGCGTTCCCTTAACCAGTTAAGGCTTAGAGCAAGGCTCGGCCTGCTAAATAAGGGACATGTGACATTTCTCACTGTACATTATTTTATTCTGGAAATTTGGGCTTTGCTTCCACATTAAAAGATTTTTTAAGAGGCTCAGGATGTGGTACGGATTTAGTCATCAAGGAGAACAAAGGCCTAGGCCTGGCTCAGAGGTATCCATTAGCTCTACAAATACTGACAGCTGAGTCAAGAGAACTTAGGTTTCTTATCATAAGTAAAGGAAGCTTCAAGACAGAGAACTTGTCAAACTCTCCGCTTACCTAAAACTTATTAACTATCTTTTAGCTGCCTGAGCAAATAGGAAAGATTTATCTAATGAATAGTTCCTCTTCGCTTTTAACCTTTAACCCTGCTCCTCCTTCGCTGTTCCTGCTTTCTACTAAAAGAATAATTTATTTACACTTTTGTATTTTTTCTGCTGCTCCCCTAATCTTAGCAAACACTATAGGAAATAGCCTTTTTAGTTAACTTTCCACTTAACTCTAGGGAAAAACAAGGCTGTAAAAATTTTTCTTTTTGTATACCTTGTTGTAATGAGCATAAATATCACTTATGAGATGAATTAAAACAGATGCGTCTTAACATACATGGTGTGTAAGCGTACTCTCACTCACTCTCGACCTCATCTCAATCTCCACCTAACGAGGGAACCCCAGGCTCTACTGCTTCTTTGAGGGCTGGCCCCCAGCAGATATGGATGGCATAAAGCTCCATATGACTCCTTATGCAGGAACTGGTAGTCAATGATGGGTTAGATTTTCTTAAGGACAGGTCAACCTAAGACAGGACATAGGTGTATATCACTTATGCTTCCATGATGGGTAAGACTTGTATCTTGAAGAGAACAACCTAAGACAGACACAGTTTGCTGTGTCTCAACTATGAGAGTTGATGACATTTGTTCAATATTTAAAGAAAGAAGGAATCTGTTGGAGACTGACATTGCTCAAGATCTGCCTTTGCTGACTCACAGGCATAGAAGTCTGTTCTTATGGAGATAAAGATTACCATAACCTGTGCTGACTCTGACTCAGGGCAAAAGCCTTGCTTTGCTTCAAGTTCCAGGAATCAAGAGGTTTATTCAGACTCTATCAGGCTGTTATAGTAATGAATTGCATGAATATTTGTTCCTTGAACTGTGTACCCTCAGATGATTAATTTTCGCAAAATGAAACCATTGTGAGAAAACATTAACTTTGATGTATATTCTGATGCTCAAAGAAGTATATAATGAGTGAGCTAAATAAACTCTGGTGTGGCAGTATTCACTGTCAGCCCTCTTGAATCTATCCCTTGTTTTTCTCTTTCTTAAGCAACTTTTATCTTTGTTTTTCTCAAGCCACATTTTCTCCCTCCAAGCTTGTCCGACTTAGCCATCTGGCTCTGGCTCTGATAGTTTCTATCTCACTACTGGTACCATGTTATGCTGCACTCTCTAGATAGAAGATGACTAGAGCAATAGTGGAGCTGAATAGGCAGGGTCTGTGAACACTACTGTGTTTGGCCTACTATACATTGTCAAATGCAGAGTAGTCTATAGTTGAATATTTTTTGTCTTACAATTACAAGAGAGAATAAGGGACATTGAAACCATTTGATCGAACTTTGCCTTCATGTACTAATTAAGATACATTGGAGTAACAGAATTCATGGGATACATATATGGTCAAAAGAGATTTATGAAATCATCTTACAGTCTGAAGCAGTATGGTCCCAAGTGGCCACCTGTACATGGAGAGCCAGAGCCACTGGATGAGGAGTCCAAGAACTGGAATCTCAGAATCAGAACAACCAATAATTTAGTCCTAGTCCAAGAAGGAAAAGCCAGGAAACTCTATGGAGAAAGGATGTTGAAAGTCTAGTTTGAAGAGCTAAAGACTGATATCCCAGGCAAGAGGAGACTCACATTTCTCAGAAAGAAGCATGCATGCATTCATGCAGCTTTCTTCTTTTTATTCATGTCCTGGACCTATCAGAACAGTGCTGCCTACATTTAGGGCAGGACTTCCTCTTCAGTCTGCCTTTACATAAACCAACCAAAACCATCTCATCAACACAACCAAAGTCACATAATCTTAAGTGTTTCATAATCCAGTCAAATTGATAATCCAGGCCAAGCATCACACTTGTTATCCTACAATTTTCATTTCTTTTGGGTGGAAGAATAAATAGCTCTGAGGCTTCAAATAACAGAAGTTAGATAATGAACTACTAAATAAAGGCCAGAATACTATGAATGTTCTTTCATTACCTTGTATGTTATTTTTACTTGACATTAATTTATTTCCCTCTTATGTTTTGTATTTTTTATGATTAAGGTTAAGTTAAATTGTAACTTACATGCTTTAATTCATATTATAGTTTAATATCTGACTTTTATTATATTTAGTGACTCTTAGTAACAATAATTCTATAGCAGGAGCCATCTGGCAACTATAAAAACAACAAGAAACATGTCATTTTATTTCAGTGATCTTAATCTTTGGACTTAAAAACATATAACCCTGGATCAATGAAAGTTAATGAAAAGATTGAATGAACAAGAAAAATTTAATGATGCTTTTTACTTCAATGCTGTCATGACTGGATGCTTTTTTGCTCTGATGCTGTCTTATCTACACTTGAAATAGTGTAGATGATGGTAATAAAAAAAACTGAGATGCAAAACAATTAATTCCCAAAGAGCTTGGAATTGGAACAATTGCAATCATTTAGAAACATTTAGGACTTTGAACCTAATGTAGTTATTATTATGGTAAAATACAAGAGTCAAAACATATAATAGTATTTTCTGAATTTTAAGGGTAAACAACATCCTAAAGCATATATTATAAAATAGACTGTACAATGTTAATATAAACTGGCCTTATATTTTCCAATAACATTGATTTCCAGGTATAATAGTAATAAAATAGATCTCAACATCAGACTGCTTATGTTAGAAACAGTCATTTTTATTGAGATATATTTTTAAGACTATTTCAACATGTAAGGAACTTACATAGGTTTGTTTAAATACTCCCAAGTTTCATATGTTAAAACATTTTTGAATTATTCTAAGAGCACATTATTCCAAAGGATTTTCATACTAAATATTTTATTGTAATGTGCTATCATATGAAGAATGTAGCAATTAGTACATTTTTGACAATTCAAAATTTGCCAGTCAAATGTAAATTTGTGTTTCTTAGAACATGACATCTAGGAGACATTAATGCTCCAAAGAGTGCACTAAAAAATCATATCTGACTATTAGACATCGTCTTCCAGTTTCCAGATAATGCTTTTTGCTATGAAGCATTGGGAGAATCATGCTTTAAAATCTTGCTATTTTGCTTGACATGGTGGTTCATGCCTGTAATCCCAGTACTTGGAAAGCTGGAAGAGAAAGATCACAGTTTTGAAACCAGCCTTTGAAATTTAATGAGACCCTCAGCAACTTAGTGAGATCATGTTTCAAAATAAATAATAAGAAGGGCTGGGGTATAGCTTCATGGAACTCATATTAATGAGTTCAATTGTGTATATATATATAACCTCACACACCATTTTAAAATTTATTTTACCTATATGTACCATAAAATTTCAGATTAGGTTGGTCTTCTACAGGCAACCTGATTTCTGATTTTCTTTGCTTTTTTTTTTTTAATCTTTCAGCAGCTTATTTTTATAAGAAAATTATCTTGGTTTTTGTTGTTGTTGTTTGGTACTGAGGATTGAACCCAGGGGCATTATAACTCTGAGCTACACCCCCCTGTCCTATTTTTTAATCTTTATCTTTGAAACAGGTTCTCACTAACTTGCAGATGGCCTCACCAAGTAGCTGAGGCTGGCGGAGAACCTGAATCCTCCGGTCTCAGCTTCCCAAGTACTGGGATTACAAGCGTGCACCACCACACCCAGCTTATCTTAGCTTTCTTAAACCTTCCAAGTCTTTAACTGGTATATTTCAGTTTATTTTAGAATTTTACTGGGATTATAGAAGGAACAAGAGACTGGCATCTATCCTTAGCCATTGTGGAGGCAACACTTTCACATCCTATTTAGATATAATCAGTGATAGGAGAATAGATGAATGGTTAAGAGCAATCAGGTTTAACTTTGTGTATATGATCACAGTTCTCTGGATTACATTTGGAAATACATAAGCATCAATTTAAAATAAATCACAATGATATGGAATTGAACATTCTTAAATGTGATTGTTTTAACTTTATTATAATCATTTTTAATATAATTATATGACAGCTTTCTGGAATCCAGTTTTTCATTAACTAAACTTAAGTTCATGATTAATGTATCTATGTTAAAAATGCCTTTAAAAAATTAAAAAAGAAACAACCCACTAATAGAGTAAAGCTGGATTTAATTAGGAAATAAGGAAAGTTGCTCAGTTTTAATTAAATCTAAACTAGATATCCCTAAAATTTAAATTGATGTAGATTAGAAATCTTAAGAATATATCTTTGATTTGCAAGTTTATAATTTTTAAATTTGTAATGAGTGTGAATAAAAAATCACATCTTTAGGGAAGAAAAATATCATTTCCTGGCCCCTATGATTAGTTTTCCATAGTGTATATACCAGTTTGTATTTGTGCATGTGTGATTATAATATGTATGTATATGTGCATGTGTATTTATTATGCTACAAATATGTACGTGTGAATAAAATTATCTTCAGTCTGTTTCTTTCCTACAAACTCAATTGATAGAGACATTATAGTAGTGTCTTTACCTTCTTCCTGCTGCTATAACAAAAACACCAACTTGATTTCCTAACCAGCTTATTTCATTTACTCTCTCACAGTCCTACACATCTGAAGTGTATCACTGAATTTGAATTACCTCTGTGAGTGCAGGGTCTCACTCCCTTCTGAGGCACTAAGATCCATTTCTTGACTCGTCTAGTTTCTGGTGTCTAGTTTCATCATGATGATGCATCACTCCAATCTTCAGGGCTAGAACTCTGTCTTCATTGATCTTCTCTATGTGTGTAAAACATTCCTAAGGGTTCCTTATAGAGGCTATACATGGGAAGACATTTAGGACAAAATAGTATATTCTATAAAAAATATCTTCCCCCCAAAGTACCTAATATCATTCCATCCATGAACATAAACATTCATAATTTTTAGAGATTAATATTAAGATGTATATATGTTATGGGGATCATTTTATAGTCTATCATACTGCAAGACAATATTAGTAGTTAAACAGAGAAATGATACATTTATTTTCACCAATACTGAAAATTAACTTGATTTAAAGTACCTAATATTTACTTCCAAAAATGTTTAGTTATTATAGGAGAGATTAGATATGTTTCCTTCAACAAGGTGCATTTATAATAATAACAGTCATGTGTATACCATGAAGATAGATATACAAATGAATAAAGTTTATATTCTTATAGAGCTTATTCCTATAGAGCTTCAAGAATATCAAAATATATCATTTATAGACCTATTGAGTATTACAATAACAAATAAAGAATTATAAAAATTTATTTATCAGAATTAGTTCAAGTGAACAAAAACTTAGACTTATTAAGAATTGAATATTGGAAAAGCTAGGAAAAAATATTATCTTACATATTTAAAATCTACAAGTTACCCTGAATCAGGCTTAGGGAACTGGAGCTCAGTGGTTATGGAGCAGAATTTTATATATAGTCCTTAAAGTAAATAAGTAAATAAATAAATTGCTTTTTTTTCAAATATCAAACTAAGCTTTTATGCTGTTTATTACTCTTAGTGAACTAACACCTGATCCACAAAGAAATAGTCTGAATCTCATTTACTTGAGGCAGCTGCCATTCCAAACAAAATAAGTTGAATAAGTTGAGAAGAGGAAAATACACTCTTTATAGTTTTTTTTTTTTTTTTTTAAGAATGTCCATCAGAAATTCTGTGGCTTGAACATGTACAAAAATACATCTATTACATTTAACAGGAATGGAGCATACTGAATCAGTTTCCCTGTTCTGAAATGTTAAAGGGCAGACATTTCATTTTATTTCTTCTTGGCTTCTCTACATTAAAAAATGATTCCATCTTTGACAGCCTGCCGCCATAGATGGCCTTGTTACAGTGTATGGTCATTCTGGTGAATGACTTTGATTACTCTAGATCTTGGTGCTGTGAAAATCAGGTAAGAAATATAAGAATAGTTTCCTTCTTCCGTAAAAAGGAAAATGCTAGAAATGTCTCTTAAAATGGTGAAGATCCTTTCCTATGGAAGTTAGAGAAAAGATCTAAACATTCTTATTTGTCATGAAGTGAAAGTTCTTTACATGTAAATGATAATCTTTTCAGATTTAAAGAAGAACATTTATTGTTTCTTTCTTTGTTTTTATTTAAATTAACTTTTAATTTTAGGTAAATCATATAATTTATTATTAATTCTTTATAATTGAGTCTGTTTTAGAAATACAACAAAATATTTTTACAAAAGGGTTTTTAATATGATTATGATTTCTAGAACTCTATAGACCAATGGTTTATGATTCATTTATTTTTAAATTTACAAAAATTCCACACTTTAAAAGAGAATATGCTCATTACAGCACTAAGTATTTTTAATAAATAAAGTATAATTCATAGTTTAGAATAAATATGTAATCTTCATATAAATAAAAATAGAATATATTATTTTACTGTGAACTTAGGTTAATAATAACTCACTCTGTCTCCCAGTAGTCCCAATGAGTATTAGATTTTGATGTTATTCTATATAGTAGACTACTTCTCAATAAAATATGTATTTATTAAGTGACTGTCAGTTAAAATTGTAGAATAGGGCACTCTACGAAAATGATTAGTGGTACATTAGTCAGATCTTTGCATGTTATCATGCAAATTTCATGATAAATTTCATATACTAAAAATTTAACAGGAAATATAGATTATATCAGAAATATAACAGGACCAACATTTATTTGACTAGCAATGCTGGGAGATATTAGTTATTCATTTAATAAAAGCCATCATTGTGTTGTATATTTGTATATTAAACTTCACACTGAAATATTTTCCCAAGAACCCAAGCTTATATTAGGAAGATTACTTTACTATGTTCCTATCTAAAATATTAATTTTATTAGTCATTACATTTATTTTTTTTTCAAGTGTTAGATACCATTCTAAGTGGTGTTTTGTAACATTTTAAAGACCATCATATACACCAATGTATTAATAATGACTGTGAAAATGAAGATGTATTCACAAAATTAATTAGAAAATATAACAAAATATATACCATTAAACAAAGTTATAAATACAAAGCACGAATTATTATAATAAAAAAACAATAGTCATTACATTTAAACATGTCCGTTACCCCATGAATCATTTGCTAGTTGCTGCTAGTGTAGAAATGGAACCAATTTCCAGTTTCTAAAACAGGCCCCAAACTCTCAAAGTATAAATAAAATAACTTTATTTTTTGAATTTAGATTGAAATATATGAACATTCTAAAAAATTCTTCCAAAGAAAGAAACCCATTTAGGACTTAGTGGAGACAAATCTTACCATGATAATTTCTCCAAACAAAAATCCAAAGTTTTTTTCAAATGCACATACACTCTAATAGGAATGAAGGCAATGAACTCAAGAGAATCTCTTAAAAAAAGCATTATAAGATAGAAAAATATTTCATTAAAATTCCCCTAAACATTGAAAAAGAAGTTCATATTTATGACAAAATAAAGCAATGATTTGTAAGCAATTATACTAGAATAAGGAAGAAAATGACCTAGATTGTATTTTCACTTTGTCTTTAACATATAACTCTGTCCTTTGTATAATCTTTGCATTCAAAATAATTCTATAATGATAATATGATAAAATATTTATGATAAGAAATTTAGAAACCAGCTGTACATCAAACTTTCCTCTAGGATATCATAATACATTAAAATCTCATTGTTGTACATGTCCTCAGAAGACAGAAAGAATGCACCTTCTTAAAATATAAACCAAGATAAAGGCAAAAGGGGGAATTTCCAATTCCCAAAGTAGCATATTTCTCAATAAAATTATCTAACAAAATAAAAAAAAGTAGGAAAAACAACTATATCTGTATCACTAGTATTGTGGTAAACTTGTTTGTTTTTTGCATAAATGTATTCATAAACTTCTTATTACAGTATATGATAAATATCATGAACTATATGTTTTTCTTGATACTGTTCTTATAAATTTTATTAAAATTATGAGATCTTAGACTAATCTTTTGTTTAACGGTACATAAAAATGTACTATTATATGTATATTGTATGTAGTATTTATATATACACCAATAGACAACTTATATATACACATATATATATATGTAGAGAGAAAGCACTCTACTAATTTATATAATATTTTTTGCTATTCACTTTTTCCAGTTTAAAATAATTTAATGGCAGAATTTTAAAAATTATTCAAAATGACAATTTATTGGACAGTAAATAGAATGAATTATTCTTAGAAAAAAATTTGTAGCTAGCAAGGTGTTTAATATGCACAAAGTTTGTAATACTATGATTTAACACTATGAAACCAAGATAAGATTTTTAAATTCTACAATTATTTTTAAATACTGAAGAAAAATGATATTCTTTCTGAAAACTAAAATTTGAAAATGAAGCAAACCTCTACATTCACTTAAAAGTGCATAAATAAGCCAGGTGTGGTGGCATACACTTATAATCTCAGTACTTGGGGGGTTGAGATGGGAAGATCAGGTTTGCCGCCAGCCTCAGCTACTTAGTGAGGCCTTTTGGAACTTAGTGAGACCTTGTTTCAAAATAAAGAATTAAAATAGGGCTGGTGGTGTAGCAGGGAGGTAGAATGACCTTGGGTTCAGTCTCTAGTTCTGCAGCAACAACAACTACTACAACAACAACAACAAATATATAAAATGTTTGATGTCTCTTCCCCAAAGTATCATATACATTAATGTAATTCCAATCAATGTCTAACCAATATCCCAACAGAGGTCTTATTTATGGAATATGATAAGGTCATCCTTAAATTCTCAAGGAAGAGCAGAGAGCCAAGAAAGTTAATGACTATTTTGGAACAAAGGAGCAAATGTGTGGTCAGGGAGAAGATGGGACCACAGGGGAGAGAAAAAAAAGAGGAAGGTATTTGCCTATGAAATGTCTTAGTTACAATCATAACATGAGTGGTACATTGACAATAGACTTCAACTCTGCCACTTATTAACTGTGTAATCAGAAACACCTTCTAAAAAACTTCTCTAAACCCATTTGGAATTTAAAACACCTATATTATATAAAATAATTGATGTAAAGCCATCAGTTCAGCAGGAAATAGGAAGAATATTTTAAAAGGTACATATTCATCTAATTACTAAAAATAGTAGTTAAGCTATAAAAAGCCTTATTAGAAATATAAATTGGGAAACAAGGTTCTTTATGCTTTTTTATTATGGATTCTAATTGTTATGAAATGTTTCTAGGAAGTTAAATGTGCACAGTTTTTTGGAAATATTTTTTGAGTGGTCACTGGATAGAACAATAGACTAATCATAATAAAATATTCAGTAAATATTCTCAATACATTAATTTATATAAACCTCTTAGCATTTTTTTTTCAATTTTACCAATAAAGAATGAATACAGAGACATTAAGCAATTTACCTAAGGAAGGAGAGCCTGTTAGAGACATTTCTATTATTTTCACCCCAAAAGCCTGGTCCAATTCTTTGATGATGATTTTTCCTCAGTATAAATATTACACAGAAGTACCTCAGTTCTTTCTTTTCTGTGTGGAAATAATTCATGCATAAAGCACAAATAGGAGAATATAAAAAGTTTATTTAGAGAAGTGATGACAACATGTAAAGAAGGTCATGATAAAAAAAGAAGAAGAAAAGAGAGGAGTGTTATATTCAAGAGAAAAGTGTCTCTAAGGGGCCATTTTCTTGGGTTCAAAACAGGGAGTTTTTCACATGGTAAGTAAGTCTTAAACCCACTCTGGATACCTCCTTCCCCATGTATGTTTCATTCAGAGTGGTCAATTTTTTTTTCTTTTTTTTCTTTTTTCTTTTGCACCTTGATGACTTTGCATTGTTTCTGCACACTTCCAAGGGGAAAGGAGTCTAAGTGTGGCTCTGCAGGGTGCTTAGCCTTCTTAGTTTTCTGTTCAGGTCAGCCCCAACCTACTCTACCTACTAATCTCTTGCTGTATAACAGCTTCAACTCTGTGCTCTAAAAGTTACAATAAACAGTATTTTTAATGTGATGTCTTCTATAACAAATTAAAAAAAAAAGATTTAAGTTCTAAGCATTTTTGTACATAAGAGTAAAATACAAGCTATACTACCTAGCATGAAAACTTATTTTTCCAAGAGTATCAAGCTTGGGCCAGGGGCATTGGTGTATGACTGTAATCTCAGTACTTTAAAGGCTGAGACAGAAGGACCATAGGTTCAAGGCAAACCTCAGTGACCTAGCAAGACCCTCAGAAACTTAGCAAGTCTATATTTCAAAATAAAAAATAAAGTAGGGCTGGGGTTATAGCTCAGAGGTAGAATGCTCCTAAGTTCAATCCAGAGTAGGAAACAACAGAATATCAAACTTATTGAAAATCTGATTAATATTTGAAAATGTTTATTCTAAATACTATTTCTCCAGTCTGTACTGAAGCCTGATTTTTTGATGTAAGTAGAAGGAATAAAACTATGTTTTTAAAGAATGGGGAACATGTATATTGCATAAAGAACTATTGTTTTAAAAATGAATTATTCTTTCTTCAAATAAATGAAAAATGTTTATTGATAGAGTAAAATGATTTTTGCCAGAGTTCGGCAAAGTATGATAAAACAAAATCTACCAAGAATAAGTAATTAAAAATATATATTATATTCATAAATAATACTTAAAATATTTGAGTTTAATTCATACTGTTCTTTCTTTTTTATATTGGATTATAATAGTTTTGCTTTTTTATGTCAGTATCTTTAGAAAAAATATTATTTTATAAAAAGTATTGAGTCTACTCAGCAAATTCAGAAAATGTGGCCAGATTTGCAAACATTGATTTGAAAAAAAAAAAAAAATCACCCAAGACCTTTGAAAAGAGTCACAACAAATGTTGGGTTCTGAGTCAATCTCTGGTAATTGTTTTCCCCAGCTATCCAGAGATCACTGGTTTTAACTATCTTCTGAGATCTGGAGACTGAATATTTGTCAGCTTCCCAATTTGTTCTGAAAATGTTAGCTCTCAGGGGAAATCTTCGCCTTTCAGACCTGTCTGTTGCTCACATTAGTCTCTGGCTGTCAATGGCACAGGATGTATATTCCTAAGAGATGACATGAAGATGCTTAGCTGTCTCCTAATTAGGATGTAAGGGAATATCAAGATAGAACTCTCTCTTCTCTCTCCTTTCTGTCACACGTACACAGCATGTGGCTAGCAAAATGTGGACTTGTGCAATATCTACAGTAGTGCCTATTTAGAATAGTCCTAAAATCTTTAATCTTTTGAGAACTCCTTTCTTATGCAAACTTTTGAAGTAATCACTTCCACCACTGGTGACACTGACTTGACACTGAGTGCTCTTTGTTCTTTAACTGAGCAGTATTAACCCCTCTGTTACTCCATGTCTGTCTTATGCTTTTCCTTTGGGTTTCATTTTAAGAATGAAATTATGCTGTGTGTAAGCCATAATATTCCTCAAATTCATAATGATTTAATGACTCACATAATTTTATAGCAAAAGTTTTGATAAATTATATTTTAAAGCACTTTGATATAAAATAATATGTGGTTGTCTTTAGCTGGGGCCTAAAAATATTTGACAAAATGAATTTTCAAATCATTCTTTAATAACTCAATTGGAAAATACTCCAGTTTGGAAGACATTTCTTCAAAGAAAACAAACAAATGTCTAATGGTTAAATATTAAAAAAAGTTTGATATCACTAATCATCAAAGGGAAAGCAAATAAAGAGTATAAAAACTCACTCAGAAAGTCTAATATAAAAACATGAAAGGCAGAAAGTGTTGGCGAGAATGTAGAGAAACTGGAACCATTGAACACTGTTGATGAGAATGGAAAACAGTGCAACCTATTTGGAAAACAGTATTGAAGGGTCCTCAAAAACTTAAAAGAAAAACTGCTATATGACCTAACAATGCAACCTCTGGGTATTTGTATAAAAGAACTTAAATCAAGATCTTGAAGAAATAGGAACACTTCTATATTAGTTGAAACACTATTCACAATATGTCTACATATTTGAATAATATTCAGACTCTAAAAAACAGGAAATTCTCTAATATGCAGCAACATGGATGAACCTTGAGGATAGTCTGTTAAGGGAAATAAGCCAATCACAGAAAATCATGCGTTACATTTTCCTCCTTATATAAATTATCTAAAATAAATAAAATCATAAAGTGTGTGATAGTGGCTGCCAAGGGCTAGGGGAAAAATGAAAGAGAAATTACTTATCAATAGCCACAGTGTTTTAGTAAAGAAAACTCTCTAGAGACCCACTGTATAGCATTGTTTCTACAGATGCTAGAACAGTGCTTTCCATCAGAAGAATGTAACTGAGGCTCAACAGCAAAGGGAAGCCCAACGAGAATAGCAGGTCAGCCTCCAGGAAGAGGGAGAGAACTTGTTTTTTATTCATGTGATCAGGACTGTTAGCAAAGTTTAGGAACTATAATTGGCTTTAGATACATTTCAAAAAATGGATGTTCTTTTCTTCTTTTCTTGTGAGCTCACTTCTGTCAGCCTGCAGTTAAATTAGTTTTTATATCCATTCCACACCCTGCATAAACATCTCTCTTTCTGATAAGGATGAGTTCCATGTCTGATAAAAGAGCACAGAGGCAGGTAGTAGAAGAAAGTACAAATCATGACAATTGACCAGGCTAAGGCCCTGAAAATCTGTTTCTGGTGATTCCTTAACAATTCGATCCTTTATGTTGTTAATTTCTAATATTTTAACATCTTGACCCTAATGATGCCTGATATTTAAAACTAATAAGCACATACCAAGCTGTGAATACTTAACAAGCTGTGAGTAAAGGCTCAGTGGTGCATTTGCCCTTTGCTTCTGTGGGGACTCTTCTCTCACAATTGTCAAAATACAATAAGGTACACTTAAAATTTTGCTGATTGACTTTGATTTGTTCATAAAAGTACATCATGCTCATTAGGGTGCCCCCCCATCACCTTCCGTTAAGTCAAATTCTTTGTTAACCTAAGGATTCTCCTTCTTCATCTGGAGTCCCTCTTATTTCCCATTTTCTCCCTAGCTTCCATATATTCGGGAGAACATTTGATTTTTAACTTTTTGTGACTGACTAATCTCACTTAACATAATGTTTTCTAGTTCCATTCATTTCCCTGCAAATAACAAGATTTTGTTCTTCCTTATGGCTGAGTAAAATTCCACTGTGTACATATCCCATAGTTTTGTAATCCATTCATCTGTCGATGGACATCTTGGCTGGTCCCATAGTTTGGCAATTGTGAATTATGCAGCTATAAACATAGATACACATGCGTTGGTTTGATAGTTTGGTTTCCGGTCTTTTGGGTAGATACCCAGAAGAGGTAATGCATAAATAAATAAATAAATAAATAAATAAATAAATAAATAAATAAATAAAAATTTGCTGAAAGATTAAACACTGTAAATGTCTAATAAAACATGACATTTCTGTCATGGATATTATGCAAAATGTAAGTAAAGTAAATTATTTCATTTTGCTTATTTTGTACTGCCTGTCATTTTCCATTTATCCATTATTGATAAATGGAAAGCTTGAGTCAAAAGGCACTCATGCTTATTAAGTTTATAGATAGCATACAGAAGTACAGCCCAAAATTTAAAGATAGGTTTGAAACAATATTTTGTTTTTATTAGCACACATTAATTTTAGAGAATACGGGGTTGTATTATGGCATATTCATACTTGCATATAATATAATCTCATCCATTTCATTCCCTAATAATTCTTTCTTTCCTTCCTTCATCCCTAACCTTCCTTTCTTCTGACCTTTCTCTCTTCAGTTTTCATTAGATATCATTTTTAATGTTAACTGTTTTGGTTTTTCAAATTGGACTTATCACATTATTAAATGTGTAGATTTCATGCAAAGTATTCTTTTTGTGTGTGTGTGTGTGTGTGTGTGTGTGTGTGTGTGTGTGTTACTGAGGATTGAACCCAGAGGCATTCTTTGAGCTACACCCCCAGCCCAATTTACTTCTTATTTTGGAAACAGAGTCTACTAGGTTTATAGGAATCTCATTACTTGCTGAGGCTGTCCTTGAACCTGTGATCCTCTTGTCTCAGCCTCTCAATTACTGGAATTATAAATGTGCACCACCACAGCCAGCTTCATGTTAAGTATTCTTAACGTAATAAAATAAATATATTTAAAATATGAAAAATGCTTAATAAAATTAAAGTATGTAAAATAAAAACAAATCTTTTAAGTTATTTAAAATATTTGTGAAATAAATATATGTTTACTAGAGTTTTGTTCAAAAGATTCTTAGAAATAACTTCATGTAATGTATCTTGAATTGTCTTTGTTACTTGTTCTGATAAGTCATTATTTTTAAAAAGGTGTTTTCTTAAATTATTAGGAGAACATTTGATATTTAAGTGTATGTACTAGTGTTGATTGTATGTGAAGTTTATAACAAAAGGCTTTTTATTATAAAAATAGTTTGATGCTTTGATCAATTTTCTGCTTTAGCTCTAGTTTTAAAGTGTGATTTGATTTTTATTTTCCCCTGAAGAATGTAAATTAGTATTGCTTGCTACCTTGTGTTCATGTTCTTTGTCTTACTCAATTTAAGATGTCTTTTGTTTAAAAATAAAAAATTAGCATTCATAATCTTTTCCAAATTTTTATCTTAATTATTGTAGTTTTTAAAGAGTTGGCCGGGCATTGTGGCGCACGCTTGTAATCCCCGCATTTGGGAGACTGAGACCGGAGGATCCGGGTTCGCGGCCAGCCTCAGCTACCTAGTGAGGCACTCCGCAATTTAGTGAGACTCGGTTTCAAAATAAAGAATAAAAAATTGGGAAATTGGGCTGGGGGTGTAGCTTGGAGGTAGAATGCACCTGAGTTCAACCCCCAGTACCACAAAAAAAAAAAAAAAAAAAAAAAAAAAAGAGGTGTTCTAAATTACAGTATTTGATAAACTAAAGCCAACCTTCCCCAAAATGTGCATTTTTCATCTTTAACATAAACATTTTATTCTGTGTTCTAAAATTCTATTTGCAGTAAACAATAGGACATTAGTATTTAACAAAACATTCTTCCACATCAAAAGAATAGATTACGTTCCCCTGAATAGAATCAGTTTCCATCATGCAGAAGTCACATCTGTTAAGAACATTAGGAAGTAAATATCATTATTATTATTAGATTGAAAAGTAAAGTATTATAGCACAATCTTTGTTTAATTATTTTTTTTCTGGCTTATGCAAGACCACCAAGGATCCTGATCAATCTTTACCCTCAGTTCTTTATTGAAAATCTATCCCCATAATTTACATGATTTTCTTTACTCATTCGTGTTTCTAAACATGTTACTTTTTCTTTTATTTAAATTTGGAATACTAAAAAATAAATATTAAGTTTTGTTAGTACCAGCCAATAAATATGAACTTCCTCTCTTAATTTTACAAGTTAATGCTTCCTTCATTGAGGGTGTGGGGAAACAAGAGTTCTAGAGATTTAAACCAGAGCTTCATGTATGCTAGGAAAGCACTCTACCATTGAGCTATACCCTCAATCCTCTAGTTTATTCTTTAATTGGTTTGATGAAAATGCAATATCCTTACTGTATCAAATTATAGGAGGAACATTTTAGAATTTCACCATTAAAAAATAATAGTTGGTTATTGCTTTCTGATTCAGAATGTTGTTTTTTATCCCTGGTTGTTACTGCTTGGTCTATGGTCAATCCTGGGCTAATTCTATGTTTTGTTAAGGTAAGGTTTAAAGTTACTTTTTTTTGCCCATAGGGATATCATCTTATTTCAAGAGCATTTGTTTTAAAAGCACCCCTTTCTACATTGCCTTGATAATTTTGTTGAAAATAAATTAAACACATGTGGTATCTCTTTCTTGATCTTTTGTCCTACTGTTCTATACTTCTGTACTTATACTTTGAAAAAATGAATTTATAGTAAGTCTTGAAAGAATAGACTATTAAAATAGTAGAATAATAATGTAAGTCTTAAAACTTTGTTTTTCTATTTCAAGACTCTTCGGTCTCTTCTAACTTACTTGAATTTCCAAAAAGTATTTAGACTCAATAAGTTGTAAATTTCTGCAAAAAGCAATAATTTTCTTCAGTATAGAATTTGACTGTACCGAATTAATAGATTGCTTTGAGAATAATGACATGTCAAAAAAATGTTTAATAACAAAGTTCTCATTTCTTCTTACAATATATTTTATATTGTACACTATACACTTGTGCACACACATATACTTGTAATTAGATATACAAAACAAACTAATTCTTTTTGTAAAAATCTTAGGATTTATTGATCAACAATGAGGTCTTTCTGGAAGTTGAATCAGATGACTATTCAAAGGTGTGTTTGTTTTCCTTGGAAACCAGGGAGATAGTTGACAATATACACAAATGTTTAAAAATATATCATCAAATATATTTTGTTAAAGAATTGAATGAGGAAACATCTACTGAATTAAATGAAAAGAAATGTTAAGACAGTATATATCATTTTTGTTGGGAGGAAGGCAGGCATGTGTGTGTGTGTGTGTGTGTGTGTGTGTGTGTGTGTGTGTGTGTGTGAAAATGAATCACTTAGAAGAATATGACAATTGTATTTCTTAGTGTAACATGGTGGAGATTGGCAAGGAATGCTTAATATAAGCTTTGGTCATCTAAATCTCATACTTGCATGTGAATTTTCCCCTACCACAGTAGTTCAAAAATTCTGATTCAGGGCTGGGAGTGTGAGTCAGTAGTAGAGTGCTTCCCTAATATGTGCATGGACCTGGTTTCTATCCTCAGCACTGGAAAAAAAAATTTGATTCATATTTTTAATCTTTAAACATGGTTGAGAATTTACTTAGAGGAGACATACATAAACTGTTTTTCAATTAATAAAACATGACATTTCCATCATGGATATTATGCAAAATATAAGTAAAGTATATTATTTCATTTTGCTTATTTTGTACTGCCTGTCATTTTCCATTGTTGATAAATGGAAAGCTTGAGTCAAAAGGCACTCATGCTTATTAAGTTTATAGATAACATACAGAAGTATAACCCCAAATTTAAAGATAGGTTTGAAATAATAATATTTTGTTTTTATTAGCACACTTAATTATAGAGAATACGGTGTTGTATTATGGCATATTTATACTTGCATATAATATAATCTCATCCATTTCATTCCCTAATAATTCTTTATTTCTTTCCCTCCTTCATCCCCATCCTTCCTTTCTTCTGACCTTTCTCCCTTCAGTTTTCATTAGATATCATTTTTAATGTTAACTGTTTTGGTTTTTCAAATTGGACTTATCACATTAAGAAAATATTTTCATTGTTATGGCAATTATTGGTTTTGGTTGTTTTTTCTTTTCCATTTATTTGATAGATTTTTTTCTTAAAATAACAGTGAAACCTTAAATTTAAATATTCAAACACACCATTCTTTTTTTTTTTTTTTTTGCAGTACTGGGAATTGAACCCAGAGGCATCCTACCTTCAAGCTACACCCCCAGTCCTATTTTTTGTTCTTTATTTTAAAACACGTTCTCACTAAGAGCTGAGGCTGACTGGGAACCCAGATCCTCCGGTCTCAGCCTCCCAAGTACTGGAATTACAAAGGTGCACCACTACACCTGGCCTCAAACACACCATTCTTGTTAAGCATGTTTAGTTATTAAATATGATCATGCCCTTTGGTTCCTATTTTCTGTTAGCGGTCCACATAAAAATCAGCTTGAATTTGAATCTGCAACTTGAAATTGTGAAATATGAATGGCCAAGATATAAATAGAAGCTAGCAAGATGTACTTATTGTTTTTAATGACATATTCTGTTTTAGTGAGAATTGGCCTAAATTTCATTTTGTCACCTTTTCAATAGGTAGAGAAAGTTAATCACATTAGAGCTCTTTTACCAGTTTGTAACCCATAGAATTAACCTTGTTCACCTATTTTTATTAAATTACACTTTAACATTGTTTACCACCTTTTCTATTGAGAAAAGATGAACACCACATATCTCATTGAATTCAAGTTGTTTACCCCAACATTTCTAAAGCCACTTCTTATAACGCTATGTTAGGTTAGTGACAGGTATTTGCAGGCAGGAACATGACTTTCATTCTGACTTTAAACTCTAAGGGACAAGGAAGAGAGGAAATAAGCACCTTATACATTCATATATGATTCTTCTACTTTACAGAAGTAATTGTCTACTTGATAAAAAAACAAACAAACAAACGAACAACAAAAAAAAAAACTCAGATTCTTGGACATAGTACCACATGCAGAAAGTTCAGTAGCTCAAACAGGTGGCTTGGAGGTCTCTGTCCTTGGCAAAGTGCTTGAAACATCTGGATTCTAATCAAAATAATATAAGTTTCAAGTTGGATTTGCTTATTACAAATAATAATTGTGTTCTCTTAAAGGCGAATTCACTGTGGGTGATTCTCTGCTAAAGCATTAAGATGAAAAGATACTTATTGGCCTCATCATTTACTATTGCAACATAAACTTCAACTTAATATCAAGTTTTCTTTAAGTAGATATGAACTTTTTACTGTTTTAAATATGGTTCATTATCACAGTATCCTTTTCTTCAAGCTCATTCTAGTATTAGGATAAATTGAGTTTGATGCTGCTGAACATGAATTAAAAATCTAGTAATACAGCCAAAAGCAGCAGTATTTTCACATGTACACATTTTTTTTTGTCTTAATGTGAAAAATAATGAATTGCCTTCTAAACACTTGTAGTCCCTATATGTGATTTCAGGTAACAACCCAGTATTATTTTGCTCCTAATTCTTGCTTTCTACATTCTTGGGAAAGACTGAAATATAGTTTATGTGCAACCACATTTATTGCATTTTCACCATTATGAGATTGAAAGGCCAATATCTTTTTTTTTTTTTTTTTTTTTGCGGTTCTGGGGATTGAAACCAGGGGCATTCTATTTCCAACCTATACCCTCAGACATATTTTTTATTCTTTATTTTGAAACAAGGTGTCAGTAAGTTGCAGAGGGTCTCACTAAGTAGCTGAGGCTGGACACAAACCTTCGATCCTTCTGTCTCAAAAGGCCAATATCATTTTAAAGGTCATAACTGACAGGTTATTTACAATTTTTCATAGCTCTACGAGGAGAAAAAATTAGTTTGGTGCATCTGTTCATACTGAAAAAATAAAAAACCACTTATTTTTTAAATAATAATGTGTCTTTTTTCTATAGTGAAGACTCAAATCTCTGTTTTGTTGGGTGTTGCCTGTCTCAATAATATTATAAGTTTTAGTAAAGATATAATTTTTGTACCTCATACAATCATAAAATCTTTTGTCTTGTCCTAAATTTTGTCTTACTTCTCTATCTCATAAATACTGTATTGGCCGTGGTTTTCTAGAAAGCAGAGCATGAGACAAGTGATACAGATAAAGTTTATATTGGTAGAGTAAAAATCAGATAAAAACAACAGTGGGAAAAGAGGGATAGGAAATATAATGTGATGTTTTACTAACAATGATTACCAAGAAAACAAATATGATGGCTCAGTCACTGGACAACTTCACTAGATTACTAGTGCTACAGAGAGCAGAACTGTTGCAAAAATAAGAAGAAGAAAGAATGAGAGAAAGAAACAAAGAAAGAGAAAGAATGAAAGAAAGGAAGAAAGAGAAAGAAAGAAAACAGAAATAATGAAAGAAAGAAAAGATCTTTCTGCTTATTCCATGTTTTCTATTAACCAATTTATTTTTCTGGGAAATAATTTGTACTGGGCCACTAAGAAGGTTTAAGTTTCAAATTGGACATGAGTCAAGCCCAGTTAGATCTGGAGTTGCTTCAGCTCATGCATGGCATGGCATAATAGCATGTATTAATGAAATCCCTAGTTGCCTGGCAATCTGTGACAAAAATGAGATATATCTCATGTCCATCATTCAATTTTCAAACCCTTAACTGTTTGATCACAGGACTAGGTTAGCTCTATTGCTCTGTTGTTGGAAGCCTTCTTAGTCACAACTTCTTGAGGTCACATTGGTCCATATTGGGAGGGGCACAAATGACCCACCCAAGTGGAAATTTGCTTTTAAGCAGGAACCAATAAGCAAGTGGGCCCTGACACTTTCCATAATTGTGTATTCTCTTCTTCTCTGATTCATCTGTGACTGCCTTGTTTTTTCCTGACTTACTCTATAACTGCTTCACAGACTCCTGTATTTAATCATTTTTACAATGTTTTGGTTAAAACCCTCAGTAAAAGAAAGATGCTGATTGAAGGAGAGCAGGGCATTTCTGTCTCCTTCCCAGCTGCCCTATACCTCTAATGGCCATTTGACTGAGTCATTCATGTGAGAGCCCTACAAGTCCATCAACACTCTTCTGCTACAAGTGGTGTCCAAATATGACACTTGGAACCTGGAGTTTAATTTTTGGTGAGTCTCTCCCATCCCTTCAGCTGCTAAGATCAAGACCAGCTTGGAAGGGGAATTTCATGCTTGGAAAACAACAAGGAATACTTCATCTCATATGCTTCACTGTTTGCTCAGAGAGGGGACAAAGGTGCCTGTTGCTGCTTTCTCTGCTAGAGCTCTCATTGGCACTTGCTTGAAACCTTTTCAAGAAATACAGGCCCTTCTTGTGGTTGCTGGAGAGGCTTCGCAGTGTGGGATGCCCTGTGCCACGGCACAACCTTTGGCTGCCACTTAACTGGCTGTGAGGAAAACGGAATGTAAGAATGTAAGGATGTCTTTCCTCCTCCACCCGCTAAATTGTCTCCTAAAAAATCCTTTTAGAAATTATTTAACTCCTGTACTCCCTTACGTGTGGCGATTAAGAGTGGTCTGGATAAGGGATAGGTGACAGAGATCCTATCTTTCAACAGATAAAGTCTTCATTCCCTATTATTCCAGGTCTTTATCCAAATAATTTCTAGTAAATTTTAAGAAAACATGTGTCTTTTGATCTTAAATTGTTAAAAGGTCCTCACTCATCATTTACTGACCCCTGCTTAAAATAATGTTTGGCTTTTAAAAATATATGGTGAGGAAAGCATATCTCAGGCTTTAAAAAATTCATATTTCCATTTTCTAATGTTCTCTTATACTCTAAAACATAATTCTAAGATTCAAAATCTCTACATCTAAACCCCCTCCCTCACTGGCAAAAAGAAAGAACAAGACAAATTTACAACAAAACATAACTTTTTACTACTGAAACTATGGTCTTTCATTTTTGAGTGCATAGATTTTACAATTCACCCAGAATTGCATGCATATATTTTGTTCTGATTTATTTTTGTTTTGTTTAACTAAAGGCTTTCTATAGCTCTACTTTTCTTTTCTCTCCTCTTAACTTAAATGGTTATTCAAGGGATATTTCTTTGTTTGGTATGCTAAAACAGGAGATAAGCAGTGATGGTGATTGGTGTGTTTGCCTGCCATGGGAGACGAACTGACCACCTGAATCAGTTTGATTTAGAGTCACCCATGGCTTGCAGACTGACCAAGACCAACAAAAAATACTGAAAAAAAGACATAACACATCATTGAGTCAGATATTAAAACAAAGCTGTTAATTAACCATTTTCAATACTATGTCACGTATTTGAAAAGTGGTATTCTTTGAAAAAGTAGACCTAATGGGAGATATAAAAGCTCACATAAGAAATTATGATATAACAGAAGTCAATAAAAAGTGTCCTGATGGAATTTAGAAAGAAAAAAATGAAAAAGTAAAATCAAATTAATCCTACTGAATATTGAAAGCTGCAGAAAGAATAAACTAAAAACAACAACAGTTAAATAGAGAAAAGCTTTGAGAAAATCATACTAATTAGTTGGGTAAAATAGAGATGTGTATTATTATGGAGAAAATAATAGATATACAGATGTCACAAAAGAGACTCAAATGATGTATAATTTAGTGTATATGTTGAATATAATAATAAATAAAAGAAAACATGCTTTGAAGAAAAATATACAGGCTATTGATATAAAAAGGTATCTGAATCTGCTGTGAATGTACTCACAATAATCAATGAAAAAATATAACTGTAGGGACACTATTAAACTTTTAGGATAGAGTCTTACAGCAATAATAATAATAATAATAATAATAATAATAATAATAATAATAATATAAATTTATCAAAAACAAGGAAAAATTATCTTTAGAATTTTGTGTATAGATATGATATAGTCTATTGTTGAATATGGAACAGTTTGTTTATTGTTGATTGGTATTTCAGTTGTTTTCTAGTTTTGAACTATTATTTACAGTGTAGATACAAATAGTTTTGTTCGTATTTGCAGGTAAATATTTATAGATACTTATATATGCAGAGTAATAACCTAAGAATGGTATTTTTGAGTAATAAGAAATAAAATTGTTTAGTTTTAGTACAGTATTGACATTTTTCCAAATTAGTAGACTAATTTACAGTAGATGTTCATTTGCTACATATATTTGCCAACATTTCATACTATTTATCTTTTCATGTTAGCTTCTTTGGTGAGTGTGCAAGATATCTTAAACTCAGGGACCACTAACAATAGGGTGAGAGAATAAAAGTTTACATAAAAGAAAGGCTTCCTACTAAGTAAAATATAGCATTATGTGTGTAAAAAGTCATGGTTTTATATGAGAAAATGTATTTACAGTGCAGATGTTTACAAAGCACATGTATTAACATATTTAAGAATGTCAGGACAGGTGTATTGGTGTGATGGTGTGTTGGTTTACTCTTATATCTCACATATTCAGAAAGCTGAGACAGGAGGATATCAAGATCAGGGCTAACCTAGGAAACTCAGGAAAAACTTGTCTCAAAATAAAATGTAAACAATGGTTTGAGATGTAGCACAATAATAAAGTATTTGCCCAGCATATGCAAAATTGGGTTCAAATTCACAATACTGCAAAACAAACAAACAGAAACTTCAAATAACTATATAGTCTATGAGGAAGAACAACAACAGACAGCCTAGAAAAACTGAACAAGACTTGAACATGTACTTGCTTTGCAAGCAAGAATATTCAAATAACTGCAAATATATGAAAAGTTAGTTAATTTTGATGTCAGAGAAATAGCAAATTGATTCATTATGACCATCAAACTTGATGATATGAAAAAGGTTTTCTTTTGTCTCAGCTGAATTTCTGGTGTCATGCCATCTAGACATATCTTTTACATTTTGACTTTGAATATTTTTGATGCTTATACAAAACCATGGATAGTCTAATGACCCAAATTATATCTTACAAAATATTACAATTTCAACTTGGGTTTATCTTGAAAATTTTCTTCACCTTATTCATACAAGGGTCAGGCCATATGGGATAACTTGTCTTGTACTAAAATCATGCAATCATATTTTTGTTTCTTTCTAATTTGGGTCTTTGAACAGATCCAGATTCATCTATATATTGACTCTACATGACCATATTGTGCCAGTCCGTTATAGATATAGACTGGCACAATATATATATTATATATTATATATATTATATATGTAATATATATAATATATATTATATATAATATATATTATATAATATATATATTGTGCCAGTCTATATATATATATATATATAGATATATAGATATAGATATATATAATTATCTCCTCTTCCCACTAGAACTATTTAAGCCAAAGATTTGGGGTTAATTGACCATCACATGTATCATTTTCTGCTCATTTTTATTCCCACTTTCTTCCTACTTTGGAAATAAATGTCAGCAGTTGGATTTGAGTCTGATCTGAAAGGGCCTGTAGATCATTCTGAGTGAAAAGACATATGAAGATCAAATTGCTGATGTCAAATGAGGAGAGAATACAAGCTAGAAAAAAATATCTATAATAATGTTCACATTTGCAAGGCAGATAGAAGGAGAAAAACACAAAGGCGAAAAAGAAAAGTGATAGGAATTAAGTTGGAAACTTCTCAAACTGTTGAATAAAAGAGGAGAGTGATATGATAATGTAAAGTTTGTTATTAAGCTGAATTTTTATTAATTTGATGGTTATTGTACATCAATTGCTGATGAGAAGTCTTTCTGAAAGACAAAAAGAGAAAGGAAAATAATGAGTTAAGGTCTCTGAAATACTGTAAAATTCATCTAATTTAGCAACGAATGACTACCTCTTATTGAAAAGGATGGTTTTCTTACCAAGGTTCTTGTCTCTGAAGTATGACGAATGATACTTACAGACAACAGAAAGGTGAGCAGGAAGTTTGTTGTAAAGAGAATGGAGAAGGGGAAAAGTGGTAGATTACTCTCTTGGGCAAAGGGGACCCTAGTGTCTGGCAGCTACCTCCTGGACACTATTTGAGAGTAGCACAAGCCCATGCACCACCAATTGCAAACTCCTTAATGTCCAGTGGGTGTCTTCTGGTCACTACCTGACAGTTCAATTACACACTGCTTTCTCTTAAAGCCAATACAACCTGTGTGTGGGAGAGAAAAGCTTCCAAATGGTAAGGTTTCCCAAAGGGGTGCCCATTAGAGTAACTTGTCTAGGGGTTTAAATACTTCTTTGAGTTTCCTTTCCTCATTGGACTCCCAGAGGTAGTTTCCTGGGACTTACATAGTGTTCTTTTTGTGTCTCTTTCTCTCTGCTGGGGTCACAGATGCTGTTTCCTGGGATCTCCTGGGATTACTTATTGTCAGGAAAAACTGCAGTCTTGGAAATATATGGTCAATCTCAGGAGGTTTTTGATCCTGTTAGCACTTGATATTCAGAAGGTCTGGTCCTTTCAGGAGTTTCGGAAGTTAATTAGCATCTTTTGCCTCTCAGGAACCTACATCTTTCCATCATGGCCCTATCTGCCTATTTCATTCTACTTCCTTATTCTGAGAACTTTTATCTATATGTGGGGAGAGAAGTGTCACAAGAGTGAGCCATTATAAAATGTCTCTGTGTAACTTCCTTGAAACCAACCTTTATAGCTATTAGTCAAGCATTTTTACAAATTACTCTTTAACTTGCACTTTGAACCTCCTTCTACTCTTCTTTACAGGTGAACATGTATTAGTAGAGGTTTGAGAAAGTAAACTTACTGAAATGGAAGTCTATTTATCTGCAAATCTATTTTTTCATCCCATTATATGAAATAGAATTTTATTAAAAGGGGCTTTTTGGCAAAGGTACACAAGCAAACTTTTCTTTGAGCATTGAGCTTGATATATTGATGTGTATTTGAAAAGATAGTTTAAGTGATTCAAAATTTGCATATCTTTATACATGATACCCACCCTCACCCCACCTTTGGCACTCAAAGTGACAAGTTAAACATAGTAGAAGGGAATAAGTGCTGGAAATGAAGTTAAATGCAGCATAAATGGATCCTTTTAAAGGATAACAGTTTTAATGGTTACTTAACCTACACATGACTCCATTCTCCTACAGAAAAATAAGGATAATATTTATTATTCATAAAACTTTTTAATATGTCACCTCATTAATCTCATCCCTTTTTGTGACCCTGAGAGAGAAAAACTCTAGATATAATACAAAAGCTTTAAGGCTAGCACTCAATTTTCAGTATAGAGGCTGATAGACAAAATGGCTTAAGATATGGCCATTTCCAGCTATTATAGGACTTACAATTTTTCACAAGCTAGAACTGAATACTCTGGGCATTTGCCCAAGTTGGCTAAACATATAATGCTGGCATGTGTGAAAACAGCAAAGTATCAATATTTTATGAAATTGCTGGACTGTAATAATATGGATTTTGAGTGACATTAGTGTTAGACACAATAACTTTAATGAAGAACTTAGGAATGATCTCTTAACAACCTTATTGGGATATGACTGCTTTTAAATGACTTTTGCTCTGTCCTTGAAATTTGTATGACACATGTGAAAAAGGCTCGTTCAGTGTTAAAAGAGGATTAGATGAAGGAAATTAATTAAAGCTTCCTTGCAACATTTTCCCCTTGAGCTATTCAATATGCTGAAGTGGTATGACAGGGTACTATCCTTTCAATAAATCTACTCATTAAATGACTCAATTGAGTTTAAACACACACCCTAGCTTTCTTTTCTTTTCTTTTTTATAATAGACCATAATTTTTCTCCTTGTCTTTCCAACCTGACCCTTTAAAACCACTTCCACTTCTGTGATTTGTAATTACCTTTTCACTTTCTTAACAGGACAGTCACAAATTGTGTTTATATGTTAAAAAGTCCACCAGTTTCCTTTTTTTAAAATCTGACTTCTATTAAGATAACACATTTATATAGCTTACAGACATTCGCTTAACTGATCTCCTAGACAAATAAGTATCTAAGATGATTTTTTACAACTAAAACCATAGCTATGAGTTATGTCCTATGATATTAGCTGGAGCACAGGTCTATAGATCTTTTTAAATGCTATTTATACTACACCACTAATTGTACTAATCACTATCTTTCAATATTTTCTTTTAGATAAATAGCATTTTAGATGCTGTTTTGTTGGTAAGGGAGGGTCATGAATGGAACTGGATATCATTATGTTAAGTAAGATTAGTCAGGTAAAGAAAGTATCACATGACCTCATTCATATGCGAAATCTAATATATATATATATATATATATATATATATATATATATATATATATATATATATATTGATCTCATGGAAGATAGAAGTTAAGAACAGAATGGTAGTTACCAAAGGTTGGGCATGTGTGTGCAGAGGCAGAAAGGTTGATAGTTAGAAAGGAGCAAGAAGTTTTTTTTTTTTTTTGGGGGGGGGTGGTATCAGGGACTGAACCCACACCCCTAGTCCTATTTTTTTATTCTTTATTTTGAAACAAGGTCTCACTAAGTTGCGGAGAAACTAAGTTGCTGAGGCTGGCCACGCACCTGAATCCTCCGGTCTTAGCCTTCGGCTATATGCACTGGGATTACAAATGTGTGCCACCATGCCCAGTTCAGAAGCAAGAAGTTTTGAAGTATTATTGCACAATAAGTTGACTATAGATAGTAATAATTCAGTGTGCATATCCTAAATCTACAAGAAAAGATTTGAAAGTTGAAAATTTTCATCAAAAGTAAATGACAAATGTCTGAGAAAAAAATATATGATTAACCTGATTTAAGCATTAAACAAAGTCAACATAAATTTAAATGACACATCACTTTCTTTATATGTACTCCTTTGGCTTTTTATGCATCAATAGTAAATAATACAATTTAAATTAAAAGCACTTAGCCGGGTGTGGTGGCGCACGATTGTAATCCCAGCATTTGGGAGGCTGAGACTGGAGAATCCAGGTTCGTGGCCAGCCTCAGCTACCTAGTAAGGCACTCTGCAATTTAGTGAGACCCTGTTTCAAAATGAAGAATAAAGAAAATAGGGTTGAGGGCATAGCTCGGAGGTAGAATGCCCCTGAGTTCAATCCCCAGTATGACAAAATAAATAAAAATAAAAATAAATAAATAAATTAATTAAAAGCACTTATCAATTGATGCACTTCCCCATAATCTTCATGTATGTACATATAAATAAAATGTTTTACTTAAAAAAATATATGTATATACATTTATATGTAGTCACTTCAATGTAAATGTTTTTTTTTTTTCCTGTTGGTTCTATTGATAAAATATATTTTTCATTGGAAGATCTCTTCAGTGGTTTCTGTTTTAAGTGTAAATAACCTAGATGCCATAACAGGGAATCTTCAAAAATATAAATAAAACATTTTAGTCAATATAAATTCTCTCATGGGAGGAAAAGATTGAAATCTATATAATATTAATGTGTGCCTTGTAAAATGAGTAAATGCCAAAAAAATAGAAAAATTAGAGTTGAGTAAGCAAAAAAGCTTCACCAAGATTTTTTTTTCATGTAATAGATATACCAGGATTTCATATTAAACTTTTGATTTTAATTGATCATGTATTTCTATGTTAAAATGTTACATATTTTATAGTAAAATTTGTATTTGAAACATTTTACATGGTATTCTTAAAAGCATTGAAATAGTGATGGTTCTCTTTGTTGCTATAGTATTTTCTATCATCTATCAATAAAGCACACAAAAATACCTCATTATATTTTCATTACTTTTAAATTTTTTAAAAAATATAAAAACTTCTACTTAATTATTTAACCTATAAAACTGGTTTATTATTTTATAATATTTATTTTATGGGCTACTAGGTATTATCTTATAATTTCACTTTTTTCTTATGTTTTCTTTTCATCTTATTTGTTCTCTTTTAATATCCCTTCATAATTTTGTCACCCTTTTGGCTCATAGGAAAAATGATGTGGCATTTGTAATATCAAATAATATATGTTATCACTTTGCTAAACATCTCATCACCAATTTGTTGCAAGAGATTTATAATTCAGATTTTCATTAAAAATAAGGAAAAATCAACACCATATGTTGTGCTAAATCCTATGCAGCTGCTGCTACAGCAGCTTAATAACATGTAAACTGCAAGGCATTCAGTACTCTGTATGATATACAGGATTGTAACTTATTTCAAATGTAATTTTTTAATATTAAAATTAAAATATAAAAAGTATGGTAAGATGAAATAACTTAGAAGCATGTACAGTTATGCTATACAAAAGGGAGTTTCCTTGAATCAGAAGCTAAATGAGTATCTATAACTGAAATTAAAATAGCCAAGTACTCTTGAAATTGAAGTAGAAAAGCAGACTCAAAGAGGAATGTTCTATATTAATGCATCTCCTCTAGTAATCTTAACTTTATTGCAATGTGATGTTTGCCTAAATATCAATCTAGTTGGCATTTTTATTACAATTCTGTAAATGGAAAGAAAGTAAATGAACCATTTACTGCCTTTATTTTCTGGGTCTAATCATGTTTCTGTTTTCCATTCAAGATAGTCAACTTATTTTTTTTATTTTCTTGAACATAAAACATTCTTGAGTATTAATAATAAGTTATATTAAGACATAAAACTTATATACTATGCCCATTTACTTTGCAATGTACACAGTTCCGGAATTAGGTATTTATAAACTTTAGTTGAGAAGTTAGAAAGTAATATCCTATCACAAAACTTTACATATTTTAAATAATGTTTTGGGGCTAAACACATATAAGTACCACCATATCTATATATTTTAAATTTATTGAAGTTAAAATAACACTGAGGGAGGAAAATGTGTTTTTTTTTAAAGTGCCATCAAAGATAATGGTAATTTTGCTTTTAAATATGCATCTTAACTGAGAAATTACATGTTTGTACTCCAATCAAAAGAAATACATCATTATGATGAATATTAATTTTATTACATTTATGTAAACATGTGAAATCTCTGTTTAACATAACCCACACTAAGTTCAAAATTTGTTGTGAAGAATTTCTTTATCATAACAGAAATAATAGGTAAATTGGAATTGGAAAAAAATAAAAATATTTTGCTTTAAAAGATTTTCAATAAACTGGGCCTGGTGGCTCACACTTGTAATCCCAGCATTTGGGAGGCTAAGACCGGAGGATCCAGGTTCGCGACCAGACTCAGCTACCTAGTGGGGTTCTGTTTCAAAATAAAGAATAAAAAATAGGGTTAGGGGTATAGCTCAGAGGTAGAACACCCCTGAGTTCAATCAATCCACAGTACTGCCAAAAAAAAAAAATTTAATATAGTGTAAACACCATTCAAAATATGTAAAGATACTATATCTGTTAATTGAGGTACACAACAACATATGAAGGACTCATAAAACATCATCCAGTTAAAAAATAAAACCTAATTTGACATTTCTCCAAAAATATGCAAATGACTGAGACACACATGCAATAATATTCAACACAATGAGCCATCATTTAAATGGAAATTAAAATCATGAGATACTACTTCATACTTATTAGGATAGCCATAATCAAAAGGAAAGATCAGAACATTTGTTGTTAAAGATGTGGAAAAATTGACAGGGAGAGTGTATAATTGTCTAGGCTCTATGGAAAGATTTGGTGTTTCCTACAAATTTCAAATATGAAACTACCATATACTATTACCTAAATGTTTACTCTTTCTCAAAATGTGTATGTTGAAATCCTCATACCCAAGGTGATGATAACAGGAAGCGGAGCTTTAAGTAGATGATTAGCTCATCAAGGGAGTTCCTCATGTCTGAGATTAGAACCTTTATAATATAGAGGCTAAAGAAAGATCTCTGTCCCTTCTATACTAAAAGGTTTAAGAGTGAAGAGAGTTGTCTATGATGAAGCAACCCTCCAGTTTCTGGCACCATGATTTTTGAATTCTCCATTAAAAGTAATAGACTTCCTCAATTGCCTATGTAAATACTATGTAACACACAAATTTCCCCCCTAGGTGTATGTCAGTGAAAACTAAATGAAACAAAAAGTCTAAACCAAAATGTGTACAGTTTCTTGACAGTTTATACTAACGAATGCGGAAAGAATCCAAAAGTCATCAATTGATGAAAGAGAAAATAAAATATGGCATATTTTACAAGATGGACTTTTAATAGGAAAGAATGTAAAGCAGTACATGTTACAACATAGAAGAATATTGAAAAAATTTATGCAGTTAAAAATGGATCACAAAATGGATCACATGTGGTGGCGCATGCTTGTAATCCCAGCATTTTTGGGAGGTTGAGACCAGAGGATCCAGGTTCGTGGCCAGCCTCAGCTACCTAGTGAGGCACTCCGTTAGTGTGACCCCGTTTCAAAATAAAGAATAAAAAAATAGGCTGGGGGTAGAATACCCCTGAGTTCAATCCCCAGTACTGCAAAAAAAAAAAAAATATATATATATATATATATAAATGGATCACAAAAAATGCCATACATGGTATGATTTTATTAAGACATCATTGATATAATCCACTAAAAAGGGATATACTAAATATTCAAATGAATGGAAGCTGAACATTTTATTTCTAGAAAACATTTGTGCTATGTTTGGATCTCGAATGTTCCTCAAAGGCCCATTAATGAAAGTCTCAGTGCTATTGGGAGATAGTGGAATCTTTAAGGTGTGTGGTCTAGTAGGAGGGCTTTAAGACATTGAAGTAATTCCCTTGAAGTAAATTGTGAATCCCAATTACACATTTCCCTCTTTTTTGCTTAATTGCTGATTAGGTAAGTGATTTTGCTCTGCCACAGGCTCCTGATATGATAAGCTGTCACAGGCTTAATGCAGCAAGATCAGTGATGGACTAGAATCTGAAAACTATGAGCCCCCCAAAAATTTACTTGTTATAAGTTAATTATCTTAGAAATATTTTATACTAATGAAAAAAATAATATGTATCTAGACAAAAATTACTTATAGAAACAAAAATTTAAATAAATAATAATTAAAATATACTAGGCCCAAATTTTTATGTTAAAGGTAATACAGACTTGATAATAAATGTCTCTTAATGCTTACATGGTGGAGAAAATAGGTGAAATACAGTATTTAACCTTTTATCTTTACACATTAGAAAAACAAAATTAAATTAAGCTAAAAGAAAGTAGTAGGTAAAAATAAGGAGAGTTGAAATTCATGAAATTACATAATCATATATACTAATAATTATCAGATAAAATAAGATATGAAAAAACATAATAAATAAAGGAAAATTCATGAAATCAAAATGGGTTGCATCATATTGATGACTAAAAGACACTTGTTAAGACAGCGGTATCACTAGTTCACTGCCAGCCTTAGTTGCTTAGCGAGGCCCTCCACAAGTTAGTGAGACCCTGTTTCAAAATACAGAATAAAAAATAAGTCTGGGGACATAGCTTGGAGGCAGAATGCCCTGGGTTCAATCCCCAGTACCTCAAAAAATTACAAAAGGACACTTGTTATTCATAGAAATCACAACACAGTTTGGTTCCTTTAATTTCTGATGCATCATCTTTTTTAAAAGGCTTGTGTAATTTGATCACTCCCAGTTAGAATAATCTCACTTTTGATTATTTTATAGCTATCTTATTAATAATTTAATTACAAGAGTAATGTCCCAGAATATTCAGAGATTACATTCACACTCAGGAGATTACAAGATTACATAGTTCAGTTACAACAGATGGCAGGTTTCTTGAGGAGTGCCTTAGAATCTTCCCTACCACAGAAACCAAATATATATTCTAGTCACTATAGTTTCTATGGATATTTTGTATACTATTTCTATTATATACATTAGTCATTTAAAATATTTCAAGGATACTCAAAACATTAAAAATGTGCTATTTTAGGCATCTGTCAATTTTGTTAAACATTTTAGTCTAGAAGCCCCATTCATCTTCTCTTCTAATAGTAACCTCCAAGGAGTCATTATCCTGATTTCTGAATAAGATAGATTATTTTCTCAGTAAATTTAAAAAATGAGTTCTGGAATTAGCTTTTCTTAATTTCATTTTCACATCTTTTCTTCATTTTGATTACTTTAGATTTACGATCTTAAAATATAATCGTGCACTGCATAATAATGATTTGGTTAATGTTGGACTACATATAGAAGACATCATGTCATGCAATGATGTCTTCTAGTGACACTTGGAGCCATTTTAATTTGTGAAAGTTTATGCTAAAATGTTCACAAAGAACAAAAATCACCTACTGGTAGATTTCTCAGAAAGCATTTGCCTTATAAAATGGTACAGGACTATATATATTTCCTTAGAGCAGTTGGTTGATTCTTAGAATATGGTGAGCAATTTCCTTTGCTTCAGAAAATGCAACTATCTCCTTCAGCACCATTCCCCACTCCACTGCTCATTTACGTGCCACTGTGTTGGGTGGAAGAAATTCACAGCTATTGAGAGATGCAGACACACAGTGAATTATTGCTTGTTTTCTAATTTGATTGACAATAACTTTTCTACAGATATAAAAAATAGACAGATAAATTTATTCCTAAATACCAATTACGTATTTACAAATTTAATGACAAAGTCTTGTAACAGTATGGTTTGTTCTTTAGTTCCTCTCTGTATTTTATTCAACACTATTTGGCTTTAGTTCCATATTTCCACTGAAATCAATATTACCAAATTTAAAGGTTATTAAGGGTTTTAAATATTTCACTTTCATAAATCTAATTTCATTTTTAAACATGAGAAAAAGGCAAGTAAAAACTAATAAAAAGATAAATATGAAAACTGGTAAAGATAGCTAAAGATAGGAAAATAAGAATTATTACAGTGCTTGACACATTCAGTTGTGATTAAAATATTTTAATAAAATGCCTAAAATTTGCATATTAACTAATATATTTCATGGCCACAATGCATATTATTAAAATATTTTGTTAATTATTCTAGTAGTCTACTGGGTTCATCAGAATTCATTAACTTTATTATTGTCATATCTAGGCTTCCAAAACTACAATCATTTTATTTAAAAGGTGTCCTTTTGACTATTTGAGAGTCATTTACAAGGCCTTTAGGACATGAAATTGTATCTCAATATAAAAATAGATTTTATTTTATGACCATATTCAACTCTATTATAGCACACAAGGTTATATCAGACATTTTCTATTATGTACCACCAAGATTTATCGGTTTTGATGTTTTTATTTAATAACTCCATTTGATTAGTTTTATAATCATTCACTATTCTTACTCTTTTTTTTCTCAATAATCTCTGAATATATCGTCATTGCAAAATTTCATTTAAAACTCATAATTTATTTGGTTATTCTAGTTCTTGAGTGTCTGATAGTTTTGGCTGAGGCCTCTATTTTTGCATATCAAGATTAAACATTTCACTGATTTCTTCACCTCTTTATAAGTGTTTTTACTGGGAGTACTGACTAATAAATTGTGTGACCAATCTCAGACTTGATTACCAGAGGACCTCAATCTAGGTAAGCTTCTAATACATCAGATTCTTTCTTTTAATATTTAGTCTGTGTTCCACAGATTGGTGATATTCCTGATGATCTGTATTTCACTTTTTAAGTTGTACTTCACCAATTCTCAGTGGCATTCATTAACAACTGGAAAGGGGTACACAATGTTGCTCTTCTTAAGGCAAGAAATTGGACTACCTGCAACAGATGAGCTACTTGGAGGAGACAGCAGAAGAATTGATGTAACTTCCCTCCCTACTTCATTTATATACTTGATTTTGTAATGGGATTCCAATTTTAAATCGAATGGCATGAAGGCTGTTACACATGATGTAAAGTCAGTATGCTGCCTGACTTTAAAATAAGAGATCAGTTGATTCAACGCAAAATTAGTGTTGATAATATTTCCCCAAAGTTAAAACTTTAAGTATGTACATTTTTATTTTTTTCAAAAAGTGTAAATACATGCTAAAATTTTTATTTAAACCCAGAGAACTTCTACATATTTTATCTTTTTTTATCTTATTTACATATCACATCTGCATCCTCTAGAAATTATGCAGCATATTATTTTATCACAAGTGGTTTTTATGAGTTTCACTATTATATCTGATTTAAAAATAAGGAAACAGATTTAAACAAGTCTTATTTTGTTAAAATGATATCAATGTGTTTTATAAAAATCACAATATCTACTCTACTAAAGGTGTTCCTTCTAGAGATTTCACTTAAATTCCAGGTCACCAAAGATCACGCATTAGGTTGTGCAAAAGGATAATCGAAGTGCTTCAATAATTAAGTACAATACATTTGGAAATTGTACGAAGTCTCTGAATTAGCCTTTAAAGTATAAGATACAATTTGAATTAATTCAGCATATCAGAAAGAGTTCCTTACGTGAAAAACATAAAAGAAAAAAAGGAAGTTTTTAAGAATAGAGGAATAAGGTGTGTGTGTGTGTGTGTGTGTGTGTGTGTGTGTGTGTGTGTGTGTTTGTATAGAGGAAGGTAATATGAAAGAGGTAGTAAAAATTACTTGACTAAAAATTAGTTTGAAAAGTTAAAAAATAAGTAGGACTCTGAGCAGAACTCATATTACTAAAATTCTGAGGTGCCAAATTAAGGAATTTTTTGATGACTAAGCCTTATAAAATAATAATATTTTATAAAACGAATTAAAACAGCCACAGAAGCTCAGAGTAGCGCCAATCAAAGGTGTTTGGAATAACTGAACGTAAAAAGAGAATCAAAGCCTTCAAGTCAGGTGGGAGAGCATACTGGACATAAGGATAGAAGAGTTTAGGGAAAGAAAAGATGTAAGAGCCAAAGAAAAATAGCTTTTTCTTTGTGAGTGTTATATTTGTGTGATTAGAAGAAAGCTCCAGTGAAAGTGTTTTGAGGATAGCTTGGTATATGTACTTAGAGAAGCAGAAGCTAGCACTCTGCTTATAAATGTGAAGGCTGTTGTCACAGAGTTCGTGTTGAAGGCCCAAGAGCAGAACAGTAACATGAGAGGTATTCAATAAGAAGAGTGGAGCCTTGAGCTCAGAATCTCATCTGGACAGTGCTTTTAGGAAGAAAAAAAAAAAAAAAAAAGTCACACACGACTCAACAGAAACTTGCTTACGAGTGAGAAACCTGTGCCATAGCAAACTGCCCCAAGAGTCTGCACTAAAGAAAATAAATGGTTTGAACACTTTTACTACTTCCCTGCCATCTGTTATTAATTGCTCTGACTGAATGAGTGACTATTTGTGCAGCTGCTATAAAGAGAACTAAATTTCAGGAATAAAAAGTATGGCATCCATTGAGTCAAAAGTAAGGTTGATGATTAAATGAAATACATAGAAAGGCATAAGTTTTAAATCGCACTTTAACTTCTTCTGGGGTTGAAAATATTTTTCATACTTGCAGCAAAACCCATTCGACTATATTTATAACACAAGAGAACAAAACTAGATCGACATAATTCAAAAATTTCAGAGTCCTGGAAACTTTCTATTTGATAAATTTCCAGGATGTGTTGAGTACATCTGTTGAAATACAGAGATGTAACCATCTCTGTATTTGTTTCTATTAAATAAATAATAGTGGTACATTTTTTAAAATAAAAGAAAGTAGCTTCTTTTAACTATTTTCTTAAAAGCATTTAATTTACCAACTACTAAAACTATAATTATGGCAAGTTCAGACTATGTAATAGATATATTAAACCTTCCTTTTACGATAAATAAGGAAGATTTGATTCAGTTGTTATTTCAGAGAGAAATACATCAGCCACCTATTTTAATATTAATGTAAAATTGAGTATTATTATATAAAGATTTTGAAAACGTTCTCATAAAGTGCATGTGGAAATTCACTCTGCCACTATTCCAAATAGACAAATAGAAAAATGGTGAAGAATCATTTACATAATGCGCAAATGTAAATTCATTCTAGTTGTAGAAAGAAGCTCCCTGCTGCCTTGATTATATTATGCTTTCCTGCTGCTACATGAGCTCACATAAACTGAAGAAAATAATAACAACATTGTGCAGTTATGAGTCTGAAGCAAAGAAACAACAGTGCAATGTTCCATTGATTTCTTCAGCCCTAAAATCTCAGCTCATGAATTATCCTTACTAGAGATATTTGACACATAAAACCATCGACTTGAAAGATAAACTATATGGAATGGCATCTATGAGAATCCAGCTTTAACTGCTAACTTTAAAGAATTTAAGATAAAGGAAATTACATTTTATTGTGGTTGCTCATGATTGTTTGTTCAATGAGTTGTCACAGAATCCAATTTCCACATTAGCCATTTTCTGTGTAAAGAATTGATTCTCTTGTTTCATTTATGGTGAAGTGATAGTTCTACAGTCTTCTTGAGTTATTATGTAGAGTGTTTACTAAATCACCAGTCTTACAGAGGATAAAGCTTGTCTGTTTACATAATACTACTTGCTCAGTTTTAATCAGCCTTAAGTGCATGGCTTCACAATGAATTAACAGTATGAGAAATATATCCCCAGTGATGTCTTTTATGACATTATTATGTCTCACATAAATACAAAGGAAAATGATCTTTAAAAAGGTATAAAATACATATACAAAAATACAAATATAACATTCATGATCCAAAGAAACTCGGTATTCTAGAAATATCTTGTCAACTCTACATAAATCAAATGATAAATACCTTTGCATTATGAGTTGTAGTACCTAAGTATATTGCAAAGTTCTCTAGTTGTAGCTAACTCCTCTTACATCCTGTAACTGTATGAGAAGTTTGACTTTTGGCAAGTTAATTAATCTTTTTGTGATTTAGATTCCTCACTGCAAAGAGAGGGGGGTATCTCTAACTTTCTAGTAACAATAAAATGTTAATTTAGGTTACACATTTAAAGTAATAGTTGGATATGACAAGGTGTCCATTTAGTATTGAAGATCATTATAGAGTATTTTAGAAGAACACCTACTCTGGTTGATTATAATTATACTTAGAGAATTTTCAGCACAAATTTTGGAACACAGCTAGTTATTCATCAATAGATGAATGAGTAATGAAAATGTAGCACATATACCCACTGGGGTTTTATTCATCCATGAAGAACAAAATCATGTCATTTGAAGAAAAATGGATGAAACTACAGAGTATGCTAAGTGAGATCAGCCAGTCTCAAAATGCCAAGGTTCTTTATTTTCTCATATGTAGAAGCTAGAGAGAAGATAGGAAACAAGTGGGACTTCAGGTAAATGAAGAGAGAGACAAGGAGAAGAGCAGAAGGGGATTTCAGGAGGGAGAAGAAGAGGGGACAAAGGAGGCTTGAGGAGGAAAACAGACCACATAATATTATATATATATGTCCATATATGAAGAAACATTAACAACCTTAGTAGCAGGTATGGGGAGTGGGAGAAGAGTAGAATGCGATAAGGAGGGAACCACAAGAGATATTGTGTGCATACTTGAATCACTTAGAATCTCACTATAATGTATAATCATATTATACCAATAATTTTTTTTTTTTGCAGTACTAGAGATTGAACTCAGGGGCATTCTACCTCTGAGCTATACCCCCAGCCCTATTTTTTATTCTTTATTTTGAAACCGGGTCTCACTAAATTGCAGAGTGCCTCACTATGTAGCTGAGGCTGGCCGCGAACCTGGATCCTCCGGTCTTAGCCTCCCGAATGCTGGGAATACAAGCGTGCGCCACCACACCCAGCCTGATAAATTTTTTAAATGCAAATAGTATTTAAATGATAATGGGCACATTAAATAGATATAAATCAGATTCATTCAAAATTCCCTGTAGTCTTGTGTATATATGCTGAGGTATCATCTACCAAAGATACATCTATAGATATATAGAAAAAATGATGTGTATTGTTGTTTAACATAGAATACTTACACAGACCCTCATCATGTATTTTAATTAATCAATCTTTTAAAATATTTATACTTTAAATATTTCCAATTCAGAACTGTTTTTGCTCAGAAATTATGCTTCCAGGTAAATCAGAAATCACTGTATTTGAAGTTTATTGTTTGCAACTGCTGACATTTTGCCAAAAATGAGGAAACTTGCTTTTTACACTACTTGACAAATGGTCAATAATAACTTCAATATCATGCAGTAAACAACCGCTTAGAACTAGGTATTATCTTAGTTATTTTAAACTGTTTTAAAAAGTATCATGTACTTACTAGGTGTCTTCTGAACAATAGAAATAACCTTCCTACATTTCTGAGGGCTGTAAACTCCAAGTTCAATGCAGCAGCATATTTAACAGACTGAAAAATATTCCATATAGAATTCCTATTTTCTACAGACACTAAAGCAAAGTTAAATCTCTCAAGTCACATGATGTCAGTAGCAGAGCAACTTTCATGACAGAAGGACTTTTTTCAGGCTTATTCTTGGTCCCACTTAAAATTCACAGATTTTCAGAATGCTCAACAAATGAGCAAGAATAATACAGTCCAATGAGATATATGCGATATTCTAAATCTAAAGAACTCCAGGAGCTTACAAACTTTTTAGTAGTAGTAGGGACAAAAATGAAGCAACCTCCTCTTTCATTCTAGGCTGAATCTTTCAATTTGTCCCATGAGACAGGTATTTTGTGAAATTTTACAAAGGTAGCAGGCCCCTAAATTTTATGAGCTATATTTCCCAAATTTTGGTATACATTTTTTAATTAAACAACCTAGTGTAACTGGTACTTCTCTTTCACCAGATTCAAAATCATAATATTATAAAAAATAATGCTTAAACATGATAACTTTTTGAAATGAGAGTAATATTAGGTAGTCGGATGTGACTATCATAGAAAGCTGGACAGTTGGTGTAAACCTGTGCAAATACAGATGTCTTTCTGTCTGCTGCTGAAAGGAAACTTGTTTTCTTTACTTTCTTTTAATACATACTGATATATTTTAATAAACATATTAAATATATTTTAGTATACATATTTCTATAAATATTTTACTTTTATGTATATTAGTATATAAATTCTCTCTATAGAATTCTAAATAATATATATTATATATATACTAGTATATATATTTTATATATATGCAATTTTTACATATATGTATATATAAATATAGAAAGAAAAAGAGAGAGGGAGAGAAATAACTAGATCTATTTCTGTCTTTCAGTTGCCAGAGGGTATACAGATTTGTTCCAGTAGTAAAATAACATCTGAATCAGAAGCTTCAATTAAGTCACTGCAGGATGAGATTTTCAATAATATAATTTCATAATTGTCATTCATAATTGTCTTCTGATTTGTAAAAAAACAGGTGAGTTAAATAAGCTGTGAGAGTATCACCACAGCAGCATTTGTAAGTCCTTGAGGGAAAATTAATGTCTGCAATTCTAGGAACCTAGTGCTGTTTTGGCTTAGTATTTGGTATGCAAAGAAAGGTCTACTTGTTTCTACTTGGCTTACCTGCTTATACTTTCAATGGGTCAGTGATCCAGGAACCATAAGAAAATTCAGAACAACTTGATGCATATTTGTGTTCCAATTATGCATTTTGGAACTCAGAAGACAGTCATAGAGTGGATTTAGACACCCACTAGACCCACAAGGAGATGGGCCTGCTCTACTTGACATCTGACCTTGATAAGCCCATGTTCTGATTCCTTCTCTCCAGTGTTTTTTTGTGTTGTTTTTTTTTTAGTCTCCAGGAATTAGTAAGGGGTCAGAGTCACAGAAAAATCTCATTAGTTTTCCTTCATCAATGCACAGAATATTTGGTAACTATTTGCATGTCTTTGGGGAAATTTAGAAGGAATATTTCAGTGATTGTGGCTATATAGCTAGGTATTTTCTTGGAGACAGAGCCATCTTTTCTCTACTGAATTCTTATACTATAAATTGGTCAAGGAGTAGCTGGAGCTCTATTGTGATCTAAAATATATTTGATTCAACAAACTTGGAGACTTTTATCCATTTAAATTTCATGAATTGCCAATCTTTTTTTTAGTTCTTGGGACATGATGATCAACTTAAAAACACCGAAGATCTTTTTAGCATAGACTATTCAGCTTTTGGCTTCTGCTCTGCTTTCCAATCCAATTACCACTACTGTTTCTCTCTTGGGATTAAGTATGACTAGTTGTCATCACCCATCTTGGTATATGAATTCTGGAGGATCAGTTGGAAGCACCACATATCTCATTATCCCCACTGAAATCTGGAGGATCAATAATAGTAATTTCTCTTTGTATCTCTGTCCCATGGAAAACAATTGCCAAGGAGCTCATTAAGAACAGGGAAGATCCACTTACAGTATTTTTCTTCTAGACTTGTAAAGGCATTGCTGTCTGGAATTACCTGAGGGATATCTTAAGAGACAAGTGAACAGGTATGACATGATAAATCCACTCTATCACTCCAGTTTTTCTGAATTAGGTTATATTTCTTTAAAATATGATAGAGAGATTCTGACAATTTACTTATTTAATGTAAGCCATTTGAGAGCTTAGAATTTCGTCAATACCAAACACAAAATCTTAAATCTACATTCATCTTCCTGATTTATCATAATTAATCCAAAATATTTGTGTTGGAAGCCCATATAAATCTATCCATCCCAAGTTATATTTATATTTCTTCTACTTTAATCTGATTTATTTAGAATAATCTCACATTGTTACCTAGTATTCCATAAATATGGACAATCACAATTATATGTGATTTTTGGTGTGTATAATAATTTTTATGTGTAACAAATTTTAATGTGTCATACTTTGTGCCTTACTCTGGGAGACATGTTGTTAATTTGAGTTTGTTTTTAGATTCAGGAGCAATAGCAGAAGTTTGGAGTTAGGACATTAGAAAGAATACCAATACTTTATAAGGCAGGTATTTTCTTTGAAGTCTTTACTGTATATTTATTCTCTTTTGGACATTAATCTTTTCCAACCAAAATCCTAGGCTTATTATAAGAGACCTTGTGAAGTTAGGAATCAATTTGCATTGTGAATCAGCCACCTGTAACCTGATAACATGGATATAATTTCCTAGTGTCAGCACTGTAGAAGATGAGGTATTCTTTTACCATAGTAACAGAAGCTTTTTAAAAAGAAATTTGGACTAGAAAATTAATGCCCTGAGCTCATAATTTTCTTGCAACAAGTTTTTTTTTTTCCTCAGCATATGTAGAAACAATTAAAAAAGATAAGAATTTCCAAGTATCAAATTAATGCATCTGCTACATAATTCTTCTTTACACTTTTCTTGAAAATGTTTCATTTGGGCTATGCTACTTTACAATTATGTAAGGCAGAGAATTCTGGGAAAAAGTTTCAATAGCTGAGTTGGCATTGTATAATTTTACTACCTGATGTTTTATACAAAAATAGTGTCTTCTTGGTGAGAATAATTTTTTGAAGGAGGATAGCGGTTGCAGAATTATTTAATTTGTTACTATAAATAACAATTACATGCTTCAGTTTCCACTTAGGTTCATTTTTATAGGCTACATATTTCTGGAACTTTTTAAAATTTCACCTACGTTTTTTCCATTAACTTTGAGCAGTGTAGAGCTATTTTGCTTTCAAGAAAACATCTAAAACTTTCTGAAAATACTTTTGATTGCCATAACAGAGTCTTACTATCAGTATTTTATGAGTAGAAAACAAAGAAACTACTAACATCCTACAATTTACAGAAGAGTCAAAAACTAGCTGACCAAAATTGTTATATTTGAGAAAGGAAGATAAGTTAATTTAGATTTATCTACTATGAAATCTATGTAAGTAAATGATTACTATAGATGGAAGTTTTGAAGTAATTCACAGGAGATGATGCAAATTGGCCTTGGAAATGGTTTCAGGATTGGAGTAAATCAAAATAAAAAAACCAAACCAAACCAAACAAAACAAAAAAGCAGACAAGTGTCAAGGAGCACAGTGAAAAATTATGTAAACATCAATGTATTATCTTCTCTTTTTTGAGGATCTTGCAGAGTCAAGCTTTCAATTATATTTATTTATTTAGTACTGGAGATTGGACCCAGCAGCATTCTACCTCTGAAATATATCTCTACTACCTGCTTTTGTTTGAAACAGAGTCTTGTTTAGTTGCTGAGGATCTAAGTTGTTGAGGCTGGCTTTGAATTTGTGATCCTCATGCTTCAGTCTCCCAGGTACTGGGACTACAAGTGTGAACCACAATGTCCAGCTACAATTACTGTTAAGAAAAGACTTAAAGTACACATTCTGAAATAAAATTATTAGGCAGTCATAGAGTAAATATATATTTATATTTCATTTATGAATTTATAATTTAAGTTAAAATAATGTTCTGATGGAACCTATGCTTATGTTTATATTAACTATTTTCTGTTTGATTAGCATGATTTGTAAGTCATTAATATATAAATATTACTCAAGAAAAATTTTTTTCAGACTCATGAAAAAGTAAAAATTTAGAAATATTTATTTCAAAATTTGACACTTTCAAAAAAGTGTTTCATTTTTAGTATATGTATGATGTGACTATAGGTTTAGACATTTCGTTTAATCAGGAAATACTAACTCCTGAACAAAAATCTTTTCCATTTAAACTTCTTCCTTTTTTCTCCTCTTTCTCCTATCAGCCATGAACAGGAAGAATAAACCATGTCAGAAAGAATGTAGCCTCTCATGGAATCCATTTTTAATCCATTTAAGTTCAATGTTGAAATCATTTTCCATCACTGCTTAATTCCAACTACTGGGTTACTTTCTACAGAGTGACTCTGCTGTTTTCCTCTTAAGTTTCATCTGAAGAAGTTTCTCAAAATTTTTTCACTGAACCCAAGGTCATTATGCTTCCAACATATAGCCCTAGCCCTATTTTATTTTATTTTTTTATTTTGAAACAGTATCTCATTAAGTTACTGAAATCCGTACTAAGTTGCTGAGACTTCTTTGAAACCTGTGATCCTCCTGTCTCATACTCCAAAATACTGGGATTATAGTTGTGTTCCACCACTCTCAGCTAAGAAAGTTTTTTAAATATAGTTTGTAATACCTAATCCAATCTGGTTGACTCATGTGTCCTCACATTCATTTCACTATTTGCCACAATCATGGTTCTGTTATTCCACTTAGAATCTGTTGTTTTTCCCTTCCCCTGGATGGAATATTCTACCACCAAGAATTCCTAAGGCTAAAGCTTTCATTCATTTATCTGCTCATTTTCGCCTTTCTAAAAGGCTTTTTCTAGCCATTGAAATATTTGGCATGTTCTATTTTCTTTCTTTCTTAGAATTTTTGCCTATATAATATAATTCTGTTGATTTTACCTTTTACATGTTTTTCAGGACACATTTTCACTGACTACATTCTTTTGAATTTCCAATATTTTAGAATTTGGTCTCTTTTATACTTGCTATTCAATATGGAATATATATCTAGTATTATAAATGGTATAGCAAAAATCAATTCAAAATAAAGCCATAATCTTCTAACTCGCTATTCTCCACAAATAACACAATTTCCTGTCAGAAAATGCTTTTAGTATTTCCATTTTTAGTTTTTCTTGTGAGTACTTCAGTATCATTCAGTATTTTTAAAAATAAAATCTGGATAGAGCTAAATTGACCTATGGAATTTTGAACAAATTCATAAAGAGGTTTACTAAAAATATGAAAAACAAAATGTATATTTGGAACTTCATTATGCATTTTTCTCTTTTTAACAACATACCATTTATTTATATTGTTTTTCCTAAAAGTAATAAAGAAAAATTTAATACTACATAGCAAATATTTAAGTGGGAGATAGTATATTATCAGGTTGCATGTCTAATATTTGAGCAAATCATGTTATGTGTTGAGAAGTAGCTCTCATGAAGAGATAAAACCAATTAAGAAAGGATTCATGTAATAAGTTAAAATCTCAAAACCTAAGATGATGAGATAAAGAGGCTAGTTGCGCAATTGCAACAAAATTATCTACTTTTAGCCAGGTGTGGTGGCGCACACTTGTAATCCCAGCATTTGGAAGGCTGAGACTGGAGGATTTGGGTTCATGGCCAGCTTCAGCTACCTAGTGAAGCACTCTACAACTTAGTGAGACACTGTTTCAAAATAAAGAATAAAAAATAGGGCTGGGGGTGTAGCTCAGAGTTAGAATGCCCCTGAGTTCAATTATCTACTTTTAAAATGTTAGGGTTTCTTTTTTTAAATTTTACGCCATCCACCGACTTAATAACATTGATTTTTTTTTTTTTTTTTTTTTTTTTGCGGTACTGGGGGTTGAACTCAGGGGCATTCTACCTCTGAGCTACACCCCCAGCCCTATTTTCTATTCTTTATTTTGAAACCGAGTCTCACTAAGTTGCGGAGTGCCTCACTAGGTAGCTGAGGCTGGCCGCGAACCCGGATCCTCTGGTCTCAGCCTCCCGAATGCTGGGATTACAAGCGTGCGCCACCACGCCCGGCAATAACATTGATTTTTAAGATGAAAGAAATAATGAAATGACATCGTACATTTATTTTAAGAATATTGTATAACAAACGGTATCTTACCATAAATATAGCATATTGATGTCATGTAATTTGGCTATAATATTGAAAAGTTAAATATGTTCTTATATGTGAGAATATGTATATGCATAACATTGTTATATGTGTATATATCTTTTATTTGTAAAAAATTACTTATTTTTAGTACAATTTGCTTAATAAATTGTGGGATGTTATGGTAAAATTAATGTATCCCATTCGGTAGTACATGTAGTCACTTCAATTAATAACAGGAAATGAACAATGAATTTCCAGAGCAAAAATAAAATTTCAATTCAACGTAGTAAATATATGAAGAATTAAACTTCCTTAACAAAACATACATATACCCTTGTCATTACTTGTGGGAAGCTATTCTTTGAGAAAACTAGCTCTTTTCTGTTCCTACTGGCCTCTTGACCTTGCAGCTGTGCCCATTTAGGATTAATCTGTCCTAGAGTGTAGGCTCCAGTGCTCTTACATTAGCATAGGGTGGTCACCTGTGCTCTAACAATGACATAGGGAAGTTACAGGATGTAGGAGGCTTATGGCAATTTAGATAGGTATGCTTTTTGATAATTTGGAAGTTGAAGGATTATAGCTCAAGGACTTTGCTGAGGTCAACATTCAAGAAAAGAAGTCTTGATGCATTGTAAAATGATTAACCTTAGAACTGTATATAAGCTGCACTCGATCTCTCCCAATACCTTTGTTGTCTGTCTCTTTCTCTCAATCCTCACTTTCCTCCTTCAGGTTTGTTCAATATTCCCGGCTGGCTCCAGAAATTACTGTATGCTTTACAATCATTACTGGTGACAGTATAGATGTTGGAGGAGGATTGGTTCATGGAGAACAAGAGACCAAGGCTGGAGTAGGATAAAGCAGGTTTCTTTATTCACTAGTGAAGGCTTAGTGAGCAAAAGCTCCAAGTTTGAGTTCCTAATGGCATCATCATACAGATTATATAGCCCCGGTGATACAATTTTTTTATTGGATCAATAACCAACAGGAGTACCAACATGGAGGGCTTGGGTCAGATTTCATTTCTGCTTCCTGAGATAGATTTCCTGTATTAGCTTTTATGTGGCTGGGACTGGACAGTGCCATCTTGGGCTTCATGTGTTGGGACTGGGTGGTGTCATCTTGCCAGACTTAACTACCTTATCTTTCAGTCTTACTACTGGGAGAGACCTTGCTTTGTTGGCTTCAAAGGGCAGGAGCTTTTCTATCTTGTACCTAGGCTTTTAGCCAAGAGTTGTTCTCAACTACATAGTCATGCTCCTGCCTCATTCCCTCCTTTGATTGATTTTTAAGTTAGGGTCTCATATTCTAAACTTTTGTCTTCAAGGCTGCTTTGGAGGGGCTTATAGTGATGCAGCCACATAAGGTGGGCAGCCATCTTCCAAGCTACTGAGGCCTCAACCATGGCAGTGATAGCATTTTTGAGTAATGAGATCAAGCAGTGAAAGAAAAAGAGTATTCTTAGTATCATGAGAAGAGTGACTACCAGGGCCTTTAAGCCCCCAAGGGCAGAGAATCACCTCAAAGGCATCATTTATAATCCAACCCTTCCAAACTTGAACAGGGACATTGGTCATCTTTCTTACATTATCAGCAATGTTGGGTTTAGCCTCCTCATTATCATCTATGCTTAGCTGTTAGTGAAATTAATTTCTGCAAACCTCTCCTTCTTCAGCTAATAAGTAATATAGGGCTAAGAGGTTTTGGTAAATTGCTGTTCTCATTTGCTGTTATTGAGTTGCTATAAGCTCCAGAACAGTGGCTGTTTGATTAGTTATGATTTATAGACTGCTTGGAGCCTGATAATGAGGTTTAGCGTGTAAATGTGTATCTGATAGCCCCCGGCCCCATCCTGAGCTCAGGTAGCTGGGATCTAATATTGCATAATTCACTGAGGTAGTCAGTCATCACTGTTCCATTGTTGGTTTCCTCCTATCTTAATCATGGGGTTGTTGAGGTAGCTTAGAAAGGAAATATTAGGTAGAAGGAGGTGTCGGGAGGTTTCATAGAATTAGCTTTTTTTTAATCTGGAGAGTTTTAAGCTAACTCCACCCCTTGGAAGTTCTCTGAGTTAAGCTAACTCCACCCCTTAGAAGTTTAAGTTCCACGCCCTAATCTCCGAAGTCCCGCCTTCACCTGCAACTTCCG
>PVLC010005406.1:0-41042 GCA_004027655.1 Graphiurus murinus
TTTTTTTTATTCTTTATTTTGAAACCGAGTCTCACTAAGTTGCAGAGTGCCTCACTAGGTAGCTGAGGCTGGCCGCGAACTCGGATCCTCCGGTCTCAGCCTCCCGAATGCTGGGATTACAAGTGTGCGCCACCACGCTCGGCTATGGAAGGCTTTTATCATTACCTTGAAGAATAGAAGATGAGGGACTTATACTGTGTGACTTTCAAAGTTAGGTCTCAAAAGTGAATACAGTTTGTCTCTCACAGTTTCACTAAACATAAACGTTTGAATCTTGAGTTATCATGAAATCAGTCCAGCTATCCTGAGCTTCCTTGATTGGAAACTGAACCCGAAAAAATTGCTTGGAAACAGAGATGCCTATGGAACCCCCATTGTTCCAGCTCCCAACCGTGGAATCTTCCAAACTCAGGTACTGTAAGTGCAAGGAAGGAAACTTTTGTATGCTTCCAGTTCCAGATTGCATCTGACTGTAGATACTAGAGATAATCTGGTAGTCATCCAGCTGAATATAGCCAATCTGCAGAAACATGACAGATAATAATAAAATGGTCATTGCTATAAGTATCGAAGTTGAGGTAATTAATATGTAGCAATAGATAATTAGCTCTTCCAAAGGAGCTTAAAAACCTGAGAATACTATATATGTCCACATTATCAGACTCACTTTCTTATTCAGATCATGTTATAATATTTATATGGTGTATGTATATATTTGTATAATAGTTTATTGTATATTGTAATAGAGTTACATAATGTGCCATTATCATAACTTGCTTGTGTCTTCTTATATATTTATTTACTAAATATTATGCATCTGGATTTTTTTCTAATGCATTTCTCTCTTAACTTTTGAATTTAGTCCACTTATATTTATGGCATTGTTAACAATTCAAAGTTAATATATTACTTAAAAATGTGAAAATTTTATTTTTCATTTAATCTTATCCACAGTTCCGTACTAATGAGAATAATTTTAGCACAGTCTAAGATGTCATTTTCTTATACTCACTTTCTCAGCTTTCTGTATGAAAATATCATCTTTGAGACCAGTGGTCAGGAAACCTACAGTTTATGGGAAAGTTTTTGGGAAAGCCTGCTGAAAGTTTTTGTAAATAAATTCTTACCAAAATAGCCATACTCTTCCGTTTTGAATTGTCTATGATCATGATTTTACTACGATGGCAGAGTTGAGTGGTTTTCCTGAAGACGATATGGGTCCTTTTAAAGTTAATTAATTATTTTAATTGCAATACAAAAGATATGTATATGTATTCTATATGACTATTAAATATATATTATCTATCCTTTCACAGAATAAAGATTTAAACATATTTTATTGATTTACTTTTGGTTATTATAAATACAGTTTAACTTTAATAAATAAGGATGTAATTCCAAGAGTTACTGTTTATTTTTCCTCTTCCAGATGGGCTGAACGAAGACAAAACAGAAACACCATTTTAAATAGCCTCTGATGTGTTTTACATAGTAGTTTAACTAACTTTGATTCTTTTCTTCTCTTTTCTCCACAATATTGTTTTTTTCTGTAAAAGGCCAAATAATAAGTATTTTAGGCTTTTGGTGCCTTATAGTTCCACCACATCTTCACCTTCTTTCCTTCGCCCTCCTTCTCTCCCTTTTCTCCTCCCCTTTCATCTTATTTCTCCTGTGTTGTTGTTTCCCTCCCCCCCTTTTCTTGACACTCTAACTTCTCCTTTTCCCCCTTCTCCTCTTCTTTGTTCTTCTTTCTCCTTCTCTTCTTCCCTTCCCTTTTTCCTAATTATCTTCTTCATCTTTTTCTTCTTTGCTATGTTTTTTTTTAACTTGCTGTTCATTTTCAAAACACTTTCAAAGTGCTAAAACAATGCTCATTTCCTAGGTGAACAAAAGCAGACCCTTGAGCAGGAATAGACCTTAGGCCACAGTGTGCACTGATCCAGGCTCTTAGGAACACTTTGTGTGGAGGAAGTCGCCAGGAGATCATCATTGAAATCTAATTTATTTCTTCAGAGTGCACAAGAAGACTTTGTCTGACATCATGTCTTTTGCTTAGGTTGGTGCCACATAATTGGGTTCTAGCCAGTGGAATATAAGTAGCAGTATTCCATCAGTTTCAGGCCTGACCTCCACAGGACCTTACAGGGTCTACTACATGTTGTCTCTTACTTCCTTGGCTCTCTGGAAGTGGTGACACAGTAAAAAAACTCCTCAGAAGACATAAGGAAATAATTAGGCCACTGGATTACTTCTTGGAAGACAGCCATTTACCAGAGTTAGTCTTCTTACCTCACAGTTTCCATGTGAAAGAAAAATTAATTCATTTTTTGACTAAACCAAAGCGAATAAACATTTTTTGTAGCTCCTTCTTAGTGCTTTCGTTTTTTCTTATAAAAACATCTGCATATATTTTAGTTTGTAGAAATTAGGCATATGCTATATAGTGGATATACCTTTAGAATGATACTGTATTATTCGATTTTTCATTAGTATAATAAAATACCTGAGACAAGTTATTTTCTAAGAAAACAGGTTTATTTAGCTCATAGTATTGGAAGTTCAAAGGCATTGGTGCCTGCATCAGCTCGGCTCTGGTGAGGGCTCTCTTGGCTACATAACATATAGCAGATAGTGATGACAAGGGGCATGTAGAAGGAAAAGTTCATATCTTAAAAGTAGAAATCCAATCTAGGCATGTTGGTGCATGCTTGTAATCCCAGTACTTAGAAGGTTGATACAGGAAGATTCCAGGTTCCTGGCCAGTCTCAGCAGCTTACTGAGGCCTTCAGCAACCTAGTGAGACTCTGTTTCAAACTACTAATAAAATTGGGTTGGGGCTGCAGTTCAGAGGTAGAATGCCCCTGAATCAAGCTCACTATTACAACAACTCACTCTTCTAAGACCATCAGGAGTCCTTACAAGAGTTACCCTGGTGCTTTCGGAGGGTGATCTCTCTTCTGGTGACCTAAGGATCTCCTACTAGGGGCTTCTTCCACCTCTTAAAGGTTATATCACTTTCCATATCACCACATTGAGAACCAATCTTGCAACCCAAGAGCATTTGGGGGGCATAATTAAATAATATCCAAACCATAACATATGGATTATGCCTTTAACATTATAAAATATTTTCTACCTCCAATAATGATGAGGGGGCAATATTGTTTCATTGATCAGCCTATGTTCACAATATTCTGCAGGTGCTTCACAGCATGAGATTTAAGATTTTATTCATACAGAGTTTATCTCTCTCTCTCTCTCTCTCTCTCTCTCTCTCTCTCTCTCTTTCTCTGTGACAATGAGGCCTTTTCTTGATTTCATTTTCAATTTTTCTTTATAATTTAGTCTAGTCATGTAGTGTACATAAATGCTAGGGTTTACTCAATCAAAAACTGAAAATATATGGTCTCACTAATATCAGAACAAAGGGAAAGAAAGTGTGAATTCAGAAAGGTCCCTAGAAATTCACAGTATCTGATTACTTTGGCCAGGAAGAGCCTTTGGACTGAAAACATCCTTAAAAGCATTGATGTAAAAGAGAATGCAATGATGTTAGCTAATTTTGTAGTCATCAAGAGGAATTTGAAATATGACTTTCTGCAACTCTTGTCGGTGACGATATGAAATGTCAACCATAATATCCAAATCAGAACCACTCAAAGCATTACTGAACAAAATATTATCTCTGAGGGTGAACATAATTTTCTTGAACTAAAAAAACTGCTGAGCTTGGCGTGGTGGCACACACTTGTAATCCCAGTATTTGTGAGGCTGAGACAGGAGGATTGCAGGTTTGAGGACAGCTCCAAAATGTAGTGAGATGCTCATTCCTAGGGAGAACCTGTTTCAAAATAAATATAAATAGGTCTGTAGGTGAAGCTTGGAGGTAGAATGTCCCTGGTTCAATCCTTAGTAACACACACACACACACACACACACACACACACACACACACACAAAAACACTCCTAAGGTGATAACATTAACAAGAAAAATTCTGATTTGCAATTTATTTGATGTCTTTTTGCCCAATCTTTAAATATTGATGATAAAGTTATTTTCATTAATTTTCTTCTAAATTTCATTATAAATCTCACATAAAGCCAGTACTATCATAGTATTTTATATTTTATTAAGGCCAAAGATATAAAGATTGATATAAGATTTTAATTAATATGAGAAAAACAGATATACAAAAATTCTATGTCCTTTTTCAAGGAAATTTAATTTTCCTTTATGTGAGGTTATTATAATGGAGTACTAAAGTTATCAAAAATTGCAGGTTAGTAATCTCTCATATATTCAGATAGGCATTCAACATTGAGATAGTTGATTGGAAATCATAATTGGATTTGAACTGTAGTATTAGCTAATGACAAAGTTTATGATGCAGATATATAGAGTTCCATTAAAATATTTGCATTGCAAAAGATCAAAAGCATAAAGGCTTACTTGACAAATGTGCATTCAGAAGCATATGCTTTCAATATTGTGAACTTTTTTGCAGAGAAGGGTATGCTAATTGTGTTTCTTTATGGAGTTTAAAATAGTTCAACAGCATTTCGAAACAAATGTCTCACAAAAGAAATCTGTTGCAACCGTGTCTAAATTATCTCATTAAAAAAAGTTAAAATGTACTGAATAGCCTTTTTTCTTCTGATGCAATATGGCAAATAAGGACATCTTTCCTCATGTCTTTTATCTATTAAATAGGGAAAATAATGACATATTCTTCTTTAGATAGATATGAAGAGTAAATTAATACACATGAGGCAGTTATGCAATATTGCAAAAAGGTAGAACTGCTAAAACATAGTAAGTGTTTAGGAAAAATAACTGCTACTGTCATTGTTTTATTTTCTAATAACTATTATTCTATCCTCTAAAATTAATTTTGTTTTTTTAAGACAATAAGATGTATTTTTTTGATACTTGGGATGGAACCCAGGGACACTCTACCTCCAAGATATAACCTTAGTACTATTTTATTATTTTATTTTGAAAGAGTGTCTCATTAAGTTGTGGCGAGCCTCACTAAGTTGCTAAGGCTGGCTTCAAACCTGTGATGTTCCTGTGTCAGCTTCCCAAGTACTGGTATTATAGGCATGTACTACCACATCTGACTAAGATGCATTTTTAATTAATCATATTTGGACTTCTGACCTCATAGGATATATTGTGCATGCATACATGTTTTAAATGTGTCTAGAAATATATTGATTAATTAAATTAAAAGTATGACCAACGAGGACACAAAAAAGAAGTCAGGCTTAGAGTACAACTTTTCTACTTCAAACAATCACGTTTAGTAGGTTGGGTAATCAATGACTCATTTTGAAAAGGGTAAATTTAAAAATAGAATCAAGAAACAATAGATGGAGAATGGGCCAGTAGCAGGATCCAAAAGGTACTGAATATTTGTATCTCTTCTTTTGAGAAGTATCTATTTAGCTCAAATGCCCACTTATTAATGGGGTTATTTGTAATTTTAATGCTAACTTCTTTGAGTGAGATATGTTCAGCATCATTATCAATTAGGGAAATGTAAATCAAGAATACTTTGAGATTCCATATAACTTCAGTTAGAATGACAATCAGGAATATAGAAAATAGCTTTCACCCTCCACAAAAGTCAACTCCAGATGGATCAGAGATCTAGAAATTAGATCAAACTAGAAGGAAACATAGGACCAAATCCCTAACATAAGGGCACAGTTGGAGATTTGCACAGTAAGACCACTAAAGCTCAGAAAATAAAAACTGAAAAACTGAGAACCAACAAAAGGGATGGCAACAAATTAAAAGGTATTTGTGAAGCAAAGGAAGCAATCAAGAGCCAGAAGAAAGAGATAGCAGAATGAGAGAAAATCTTTGCCAACCACTCCTCTGAGAAAGGACTAAAATCTACAATATAAAAGGAACTCAAAAAACTTAACACTAGACAGTCAAATAATCCAATCAAAATTGGGAAATTGAATTGAATAGACACTTCTCAAAAGAAGAAATGCAAATGGTCAACAAACATGAAAGAATGTTTAATTGCACTAGCAATGAGGAAAGTGTAAATCAAAACAACTAACTCCAGTTAGAATGGTTACCATCAACAATAATAGATGCTGGAGAGGATGGGGGAAATAGGAACTCCTATATGCTGTTGATGGGATTGTAAATTAATGCAATCACTATGGAGATCAGTATGAAAGTTTCTCAAAAGAAACAGAACCACCATATGACCCAGCTATAACATTTCTCCCTATCTTTCCAAAAGTATTAAAGTCAGAATACCATAGTGATACATGCAGACTCAGGGTTATAGAAACACAATTCTCAATAGTCAAATTATTGTAACCAACCTAGGTGTCCATCAACAGATGGATAAAAAAAATGTAACACACATGCACAGTGGACTTAATTCAACCATAAAGAGGAACAATATCATGTTATTTGCGGATAATGGATGAAACTAGAGAAAAATCATGCTAAGTGAGATCTGACAGACTTAGAAAAATTCAGCATCACTTTTTTTGTTGTTGTATCATTTTGCTTTTTGTTACATGTGGAAGCTAAAGAGGAAATAGAAAAGAAAGAGGACTTCATAACAGTGAGAACTCAGAATAGCATAAGGAGACTGGGGGAGGCAAGAGGGAAGAGGGAAATTGAGGCTTGAGGGAAGAAACAGATGAAATAATGTTATGTTTGTATATGAATGTATCACTATCAGTCTCACTCTTGTGCTCAGGGAGGGAGGAGGGCTTGGGGGCGGGGCACAGAGGGAAATACACCATGAGATCTTGTGTGAATATATGAATCTATCACTTTGAATCTCGTTGCAATACATAACTACAATGCACTTATACAGATAAAAATAACACGTTCATTTTCTGCTGATTGGACAGCTATAGAGGACCTTTAATTCCTTTTTTATCATTGCACTGTAATCATGCATCATGACGAAGTACAGAGTGATAGAAACATGTATGCACACAGCACTTGGTAAGTCTCCTCTCAGCCCCCACCCTGCTCCCTCACCCTCCCCATGTAAGGACATTGAGATAGGCATTGGTAGTTTTGTGTATGTACATCATGACCATTGAAGTTTTTCCTTCAGAAAATCTCCCTCCTCCTCCTTCCCCCCATCACTCCATTAGGGTTTCTTCTCCTTTGTCTAGAGGGACTTTTGTGTTCTAATTTCTCCCTAGTTTCCATATATAAGGGAAAACATTTGACCTTTCATTTTTTGTGACTGACAAATCTCACAGCATAATATTCTCCAGATCCATCCATTTTCCTGCAAATGACGTGATTTTGTTCTTTATGGTTAAGTAGAATTCCATTATGTGTATATGATGGACATTTAGGCTGATTCCATATTTTGGCTATTGTGAATTGTGCTGTTACAAACATATATATGCGTGTGTTACTCTAGTAGTCTGGATTCAAACTCTTTGGTTAATTATCCAGGAGTGATATGGCTGGATCATATGATAGATCCATTACCATTCTTCTGAGAACTGCTCTCCAACATGGCTGCAATAATTTGCAATCCCACCAACAATGTATCAGAGTCCCTACTTCTCCAAATTCTTACCAGCATTTATTATTGCTTGTGTTTTTAATGATTGCCTTTCTAGTTTGGGTTAGATGAAATCTCAGTATAGTTTTGATTTGCAATTCTCTGATTGCTAATGTAATATTGAATGATTTTTCATGTATTTATTGGCCATTTGTATTTCTTCTTTTATAAAGTGTCTATTTAGTTCACTTATCCATTTTTTGATTGGGTTATTTGTTTTTTAGTGGTAAGTTTCTTAAGTTCTTTATATTTTCTAGATATTAGAATATTATCTTTATATCTTACTTCTCTGAATATTTTCATTGCTCTTCTCCTATGGAATCAATGAAGGAGACCCTCATGTTTTTTCGTCTGCAGTGATATTGAGTTGAGGAGGTGATTTGAGTTTCTCTCCGGACATTGGCCTAGATCAAGGGAACAACACTCTAAACTTGTCTTTGAAATAAAAAAAAGAGGAAAGTTATCAAAAGTCTAGGATAAGGGTGATAATAGGAAGTAAAAATTAGTAGAAACCTATCTTAGGTTGAGTTCCTTGAGAGGGGAGGGAAACAGGGATGGAGTCTTAGGAAATTTCTTCTGAGTGTAAGTCTATGGAGGAGTAAAAAAATGGAGAACTGGAAAGAGAAAGAATTGATCTGTGATACAGTTGCAACAACATTCCCCAGTCATTACTCCAGCTGGCATGACTCTTTATAGTTACCTCCCATTAGGACAAGATGGGAAAGACTTCATACCTACCTACTACTGATCAGTCATTGGATACAAACTGCCCATTGGAAGGGTTCATCCTCTTGAGCTGAGGGTGATTTTAGGAGAAGAGCCAACACTGAAGCTGGAGAGAGGGCACCTAGGACATGCAGTGCAGATGGGTGTGCATCCAACAACATCAACTACGCCATTGAGCCAATCCTTGTAGCATGATTTCATTGGCCTGTGGTTTCAAAGAAAGAAGGCAATTTTACCAGGAAGTCCAAGAGATGGAAGATCAGATGAAGTCATCATCAAAATATATTTATTGGGATTTCTTAAATTAAAAGCTGAGGAGATAATCTAGAAATGGCCAGGGTTCAGAATCCCTCCCCCTTTGATTATATAATCACATAAAGATATCAGTATTTTAAAGGATTTGTCAATGAAGATGTATTAAACTGCTTTGAATTATATTTCATGTGTTCACAGCTGTTTCCAATTACATGATTATAGATTACAAAGCCAAGAATTGAAATCATGTTTTTTTTCACCATCTATGGGAGAAAACAGCATACTGTATAACTAAAAAAAAAAAAAAAAAGAAAAAAAAAAGAAAGAAAGAAAACAGGCCCTCATTCTATTCTGTAAGAACATGCAAAGCAGAAAGAGGACTACAGACTGCACCAATTGAGGGAACTCATGCAGAAATATGCCATCTGGCATAAGACAATGTAAGGGATGTGACTTGTCTCAGAGTGTCTTTGTTTCACCAAGCCAGTGTTTACAATAAGGGTGGGTCAGGTTCAAAAGCATTCCATTAGAATCCTTACATAAGAATATGTTTCTGCATTGCATTGGTCTACATGTTTCAAATAAGGTGTCCCAAGATTACTAGTGATGTCACAGATAGAGGTGAGAGGGACACCAACTCCCAGGCTTTTGGTCCAGCCTATAAACTTTGAACTAAGGAAAAGAACTTGTGGCCCTTGCAGTGGGAAGAGATTCACAGTTTCTGCCCTCAGCTCCTGCTCAGACAGATCTGAGATTGGATCTCAGTTTTTCTTTTTCCCCATTCTAATTTTTAATAACTTATTTAAGAAAAGAAGATGCATCTAATTAAAGAGGGTTACTGTGATGACATAAATTAGGTAAATTACTTAGCAGTGATACTGTTTCACCTAGAAATTGATAAGCTACTGTTTATGGAATATGTCCTAGGTGAGTTATGGATGACAAATTAGTGTTACTTTGTAAATTGTTTCAATTGATTCTGCTAGTAAATAACAGAATCTGGGTTCTAATATAGTGGCACTTAATAATAAATAACACTAGTGGCAAAAAAAATAAAGTTAGGGGCTTTTTCTCATTAGTTCTTCAGTAGCAACAATATGACTACTATCGTTGCTTTCCTTATTAGTACTTACACAGCACTAATGTAGTAGGAGCCAGTACAATCTGGTGGTAAAATTATTTCTATCATGTCTATTCCTGGGAGAAACCTTGGTTTCTTATGATGACATTTAGCTGAAAATCATTAAGTCTATTTTGTGATTCTTTCAGTTTGAAATTTTTATACTTGCTCTCTAATTTGCACTACTCTTATTTTTTTCTACCTCTGATATTTTAGTTTTTATTTTGAAACAGGGTCTCACTAAGTCTTTTTAGATTTTATTTTGAAACAGGGTCTTACTAAGTCACTGAGGCTGGCTTTGAAACTGCTATCCTCCTGTCTCAAGTACTGTGATTACAGGTCTGCTCCACTATACTTGGCTTAATTTGCACTATTGTAAATTCTCCACAGATTAACTACTTCAAGTTTATTCTATTCAGTACAGATATGGAAAAGACTGAAGCAGGATAACAGGAAATTAAGAAGGCAGGATCTCAAATTTGGGGGTGAAAAACTGGAGTTAGAACTTGGATATCTTTTCTCAGCACAGTTTATTAAAGTAGAAAAAATAAATATCCAAAGACTTGATTTTTGCTTTTTCTTAGTCATGTGGACAATGTATTTGGGATGGTATAATTCAAAATATAGGTTATATGTAGGAGATGTTTCACTTCAAGGGTTCTGCCTACTAAGTACTTCAGCATTAAGTTATCATGCAACAGAATAGCTGAAACAGGAAAACAGAGGGACTTGCAGGATTTGCAGTATATAGTCATCAAAAAATAAATGAATAAGTAAGTAAATTAAAAGAAAACAAACAAACACCACAACCAACAACGAAGTGCAGAACCATTTGGATATGTGATCTAGTTTTAGCCAGAAGACTGGCCAGCTCAGAGAGCACGCACTGACTTGCTATTTGGCTCTTCTCACACAGGTAACACTAGATAATGCATTCCGTGAATAAGAATAGGAAATCAATATTCAGCAATGGTTAAAGATTCTCTCAATCAAAGACAGGAAAATAAATTGCCTATGGACATTTCACCCAACCAAGTTACTCCAGTTCGGTTAAAAAGTTGACTTGCTGATTCAGATTAGCTGAGTTAAGCTATGGAGAGAAAATAGCTTTCTTTCTTAAGACATGGGAAAATAAAGACCAAAAACGGAAGCATTTCTTAGGAGATAAACTCAATATATGGGTAGAGCTCCAGATCTGAAAATTAGACTATTTTGGATTCTGGAACTGGAGCTCAATTATTTATATTATATAGGTCAAATTGTGTTATAGTTTGGAAGTAGAATGTCTCCCAAAGGCTCATGTGGTAAAGATTAGTCTCTAGGTAGTGAACACTTTTGGAGGCGGAGTCTAGTGGGAGGAAGATCACTGAAGTCGTGTCTCTGAAAGGTATATTCTGTGCCCAGACCCTTCCTCTCTTCCTCTCTTCCTCTCTTCCTCCTGTCCACCATGAGGAGAACAGTTTTTCTTCACCTTGTGTTCCTGGTCATGATGTTCTGCTGTACCCTGGGCCCAGAAACCATGGAGACCAAGGACCACAACCTCTGCAACCAGAAGTCAAAGGAAATCTTTCCTCATCTAAATTGTTTTTCTCAGATATTTCTTTACAGCCATAGAAAAAGAAAACAAATTTCTTCAGTTACTTAGTTTATTTTTTTTTAATTATTTGTAAATGACAGACCTTGAATTTAGCACTCAATGCACAGGCCTTTCCAGAAGTGAATTCCAGCCTTTTTTTTTTTTTTTTTTTTTTTTTTTTGCGGTACTGGGGATTGAACTCAGGGGCATTCTACCTCTGAGCGATACCCCCAGCCCTATTTTTTATTCTTTATTTTGAAACCGAGTCTCACTAAGTTGCAGAGTGCCTCACTAGGTAGCTGAGGCTGACTGCGAACCCGGATCCTCCAGTCTCAGCCTCCCAAATGCTAGGATTACAAGCGTGCGCCACCACACCCGGCTTCCAGACATTTTTAAATCACACACTTTTTTTTTTTGCCCCAATATTCTCGGAAGGAATAATGATTTATTCTTTCCAACAGTATCCTTAGCCTCAGTCATTCAACAACTAACTACATGATTTTTTTACATCTCCTTATACTATTTCTCATGTATGTTTCCTTTATATTGGTTCATGATGACACATATCTTTAAAAGTAAATTAACATTGTAAATAGGATGCAAAGCAAAATTTTACTTACACAGACATGCACACCTTATGACCTGATCAATTTGACCCACAAAACTAACAGCCACAGTTAAATTACCAATATATGTTGTTTAAGTATTACTATTATTATCAGTATTAAAATTAGATACAAAGGATCGTGATAATCTGTTTAGCATCAATATCTCTTGCTGACATTACTTCTTCACATATAGTATATCAATTACTAAACATCAAAGAATATTGTCACAAAATATTATATTTCCATTAACCTTAATTTATAAAAATGAAATACAAAAATACCAAAAAAAAAAAAAAAAAAAAACCCTGAGAGTCCCTATTATTCAACTCTACATGCTATCCCAGTGTTGTATATAGTGAGGCTTTAACAAGTTCTTCATGGAGTGTACTTGGGGAAAATCTAGGGCACAAATCAGGGATTTATTCAGGAAAACAGAGGAGCACATCTGTTATCAGAGAAAGCAGGCACTTATTTTAGCAAATGCTATTTGAATTAATTTTTCTTTCTGTTATCCTTTACCAAGTCCATGGGTGAAAATTTATTTTTCAAATAGTTGGAGGTCATTATATAGAAATGACCTCTAAGTGCGAGGATAGCAGCAAAGTTAAACACGTTCATGGTTTGGACAGTCAGCATTAATGTAGACTGGGGAAGTAATTTGGCAAGCGCTTCTACTTCCCTTAGGTAGCTTGATGAATGACCATTTCCTTTATTCTGTGTTCAGAAGTTTTATGGGCCATGGAGAATGAGCAAGATCAGAGTTATTTGCACCTGAAATCCAGCCACACTAATGAATATATTGAAATACCTGAACAAAGCATTTCCAAACACCCAAAATTCTACTTTTTAGAGAATTCTTGATAGTATTTGCAAATAAATTAGAGATTGAGAGAAAAGAAAAAAAGGAAGAAAGGAAGGAATAAATGATCTTTGTAGTTTCAAAGGGAGGTCAAGTCTCCAACCACTGAAAAATATTTTAGAATTTGGTATTCATTCAAACACAGCTCACTTGAATTAAAATGAGAATTATGTATTATTGCTTTAACTAAAGATGTTTTAATTTAGAGAAATTTCTATATATTTATAAGGATCATTGAAACATTGAAATTATTACTAATTTTTATAAAATGAGTAAAAGTTTCATTCCAGCTTTCAAGCAGATACACATAATCTAGAAGGAGAAAGAAGAAGATTATAAGTCCTATGTCTGATACTTAATTTTTTTATTTGTGATATTCTAGATAGTTAGGAATAATTATTTTGTAGACTAATCTTCCATCACTAGCCCACATATTCCGAAAACAGATCTACTATCTCAGTACCATGATTTTAACATCCTTATCTATTATAGTTTCATAGTAAAAGTTGATAACTAGGTCCTTCTCTTTAAATTTTTCCTGGAGACATGTGTATATATTTTCTATGAAATGTCATTTTCCTTTCTTCCAATTTCCATATTCAACAAAACTTTTTCTTCTAACTTTATATTTCTGAATACTCGACTTTGCCTCCTAATTTCCTCTTGAATCCACATACATCATTTTAACTTCCATTTTCTCCCAAGTATGGCCTACCTCAAACTTTCATCCAAATAATTTCCAAAACATTTGCTTCACAATTCTCCTTTCTTCAAAGAGCACCATCAAAACGATTTTTCTGAGCTTAGTGATGTGGTTTAGCGATTTCTCCAAAAACCTTCCAGAGCCTCACCATAACCCCAAGCCTCCAACTCTGTCTGCAAGACCTCCCCATGTTGGACACTGCTTTGCTCTCCTGTTCCTCATCACTCTTCATGTTCCACTTTCTGTCCCAGTCTTACAGAACTGCCTCCATCCTGTGAAAACAGCTACTGTTGTCTTCTCTATTGAATTTGCAAGTCCAATTCATTTGCAAGTCCAATTCATTTCCTGCCACCTGCTCATTTACCTGGCCACAAGCCACTCTTTCTCCAGCCCCATTGAAGTGGCCACCTCCTTCCCCAGCAGGCAAGGGATTGCTTCCATGCCTTCTTGCAATGCTTTCCCAACATATGCATCACACGGTGACTGAGACATCCCTCCTGGTGTGTTGAATAGGTTCATTTTTGTAGCTGACTTCTCAACTAGTCCTTGAGGGAAAATTATGTCTGGTTCATCATTATAAATTAAGACTTTATCACAGTCTCTGGACATAAAAGCAGCTCAATAAATATTTGTAGAAGGAAGTAAAAAGGGTTTTTTTCTATAGGGGACAATTATATGGAGCAAGATTTATACCAACCTCTCTCTTCTGTCCTCAAAAACCCTCCCATTCCATTCCATCTCTCCTTCACCCTGCTGCCACTCAAAATCTCACTGGACACTGTACACCTCCTGCTAGTCTCCTTTTCCATAATAGAAGCCACATCAGGGAAATATCAGCAGCATGTTTTTGGAAATGCAGGTGGAATAAAAGGAGGAAAGAAGTAGGAAAAAAGGATATGGAACAATAGCAGAGAGGATAACACTCAGCATATATTTCTTATGCACTGAAAGGCATGCTACCAAGTATTCCACCAGCATCCAGGACAACATCTTTCCATCAGCAGCACAAGAGTGGTACAGCTATCATTCCTACTTGACAGGTAAAGAAACTGACACATAGAACAAGGCACACCCAGGAAACGAAACTAGAACCCCTCCACCCGCCTCCCAAATGCACACAATTTATGAAGCCACACAGCCTCCCTCACTATACATTAAACACTGCTCAGGTCATTAGATGTGTACAGAGCTCCCAAGGGAAATGCTTGGTTTCCTCTAAATCATAAAACCCAAACTCCAGACTTGGAGATATTCCCATAAATGTGTGTCTAGGAGTGTTGGAAGAAATTACCATATACCCCATCACTCTACATTTGTATTTTCTTCCATGATCATCCCTCCCAGCAGCAGATCAGTGAAGTAGGAATGGAAGAAACTTTTTGTCCTAGGGCTCAATCCAACCCTGCCTAAGGCCAGAACACACTTTAGGAGTAAAAACCTGGGTCGGTTCCATGAAACCATTTTCATACTATGGTTTATTGTTTGTTGTTTGTTGGTTTGTTTGTTTGGTTGGTTGGTTTTTCAATTGTTTTTGAACCTGAATCTGTTTCATTACACACTAACTGATTTCCAGAGATCTCCAAATATTTATCTTTGTCCTAGCCCATTATATTGTTAGCTGCTGAGAAATGAAAGCTACTGTTCATGAGCCTGATATCCTCCCTAACCACATATCTTATGTCAGATATGTGGGGACAAAGCTAACCCATTAATTTATCACTGGTACCCTCTCTGGATGTTTGCATTTTGACTTTTGTTCTTCTGAAGCCTGCACAGAATAGTGATAAACACATTACAGGTGTGTGATAGATACCAAATATTTACTGAATGAATATAAAAATCAGTGTAACTTTCTTTTATTTTTATTTTATTTTTTATAATAATTGGTGCATTGACATCATACATCTTTGTTAGGTACAAGCTGATAAAGGCATATATGCACACATTTATCATTTAAACCCTTCCCCAATTCCCACCCCTCTCCCTCGCCCTCCCTCCTTCTCAAGTTCACTTTAGTGATTGACATTGATATATCTATGAAAGTACATCATGTGCGTTAGGATGCCCCCCGTCCATCCCCCTCAGTTAAGTCAACCTCTTTGCTCATCTAGGGTTTCTCCTTTTTCATCTGGAGACCCTCTTATGCCCCATCTTCTCCCTAGCATCTGCATATCAGGGAGAACATATGCTTTTTTACTCTTTGTGATTGACTAATCTCACTTAACAAAGTTTTCCAGTTGCATCCATTTCCTTGCAAATAACATGATTTTGTTCTTCTTTATGGCTGAGTAATATTCCATTGTGTACATATCCCATAGTTTTGTAATCCATTCATCTGTTGATGGACATCTTGGCTGCTTCCATAGTTTGGCTATTGTGAATTGAGCAGCTATAAACATAGATACATATGCGTCTGTCTGATAGTCTGGTTTCCATTCTTTTGGGTAGATACCCAGAAGTGGTATTGCTGGATCATATGGTAGGTTAGTTCCCATTCGTCTGAGGATCCCCCATACTGTTTTCCAAAGTGGTTGTACTAATTTGCAATCCCACCAATAATGTATTAGGGTTCCCAGTTCTCCACACCCTTGCCAGCATTTGTTGTTATTCCTGTTTTTTACGATTGCCATTCTGATTGGAGTTACATGAAATCTCAAGGTAGTTTTGATTTGCATCTCTCTGATTGCTCATGATGTAGAACATTTCCTCATACATTTATTGGCCACTTGTATTTCTTCTTTTGTGAAGTGTCTTTTTAGATCCTTTGCCCATTTTTAATTGGGTTATTTGCTTAATTAGCTGTGATTTTCTTGAGTTCTCTGTATATCCTAGATATTAGACTTCTATCAGAAGAGTAGCTGGCAAAATTTTTCTCCCAATCTGTTGGCTCTCTGTTGAGGTTCTTGGATAGGCAGAATAAATATCAAAATTGCCATCCTCCCAAAAATGATCTACATATCCAATGCAATACCCATGAAATTACCAAGGTCACTCCTCACAGACATAGAAAAATCAGCCCTTAATTCATTTGGAAAAACAAAAAGCCCAGGATAGCCAAAGTAGTCCTTAGCAACAAGAACCATACAGGATGTATCACAATACCTGACTTCAAACTTTACTATAAAGCCACAGTAATAAAAACAGCATGGTATTGGCACAAAAACAGACTCATAGACCCATGGAGGAGAATAGAAGACTCAGAAACAGACCCCACATGCTTAGTCAATTTATTTTTGACAAAAGAGCCAAAAATATACACTGGAAAAAAGATAGCCTCTTTAGCAAATGGTGTTGGCAAAACTGGCTAACTATATGCAGGAAAAATGAAAATAAACCCCACTTTCTCACCCTGCATAAGAGTCAACTCAAGATGGATCAAAGACCTGGAAGTCAGGCCAGAGACCTTGCAGTTACTTGAAGAGGGCATAGGACCAACACTTATACACATGGGCACAAGTCAAAACTTTCTCAACAAGACCTCAAAAGCACAAGCAACTCAAAGGAAGATCAATACATGGGATTGCATTAAACTGAAGAGCTTCTGTGCAGCAAAGGAAACTGTCAATGTAACTTTCTGTAACCTCTTAGGAAAGGAATGCCTGGTCATCCTTCTTTAGGTTTCTCAAAATCTTTCACCTTTCTGTACCTTGTATTTACTTATCTGTCTATAAGGATGAACATTTATTTTCCTCTTGAGTTAATAGGATTCTAGCTAAATGTTGAAATATGTCTCTGTCTGTGACAATTCTATTCTCACTGGACTTTAATGGTTTGTTTACTTTTATGCTTATGGTGTCTGCAAAATGAAGCATGTTGCTTTTCAAAACTAGACACTATGATGTCTCTAGTCCTAGTATCTAGTATCTGAAAGTGAGACTTGACTCAATATATTTTGTTGAATAAATAAACAAGCATTCCGAAATTTCACTAAATCCTTCGTAAGCATATCAATTAAATTACCTGATGCCCAGTATTTTGAAATGGTGTTCAAAATACCATACATCCAGTCTCTATATTATGCTAAAGTTTGTTCATCATTTGAAGTTTGACATTTTCACCCATTTTTCTTCTAAAAGTAATGTGGGTTGTGTGTGTTGGGAATCTATGATCCCAGTTACTCAGGAGACTGATTAGGAAGATCACTTGAGTTTAGGAGTTTGAGACCAGCCTGGACAACATAGCAAGACTCCCACCTCAAAAATAAATAAATAATTAAATAAAATAACAAAATCAAAATACTAAAACTGATACTTTTTTCCAAATAGAGAAAAAGATTAAGAATTATTTCCCCTTCACCTCCTGTTTCTCTTTCTCTTTTCTCTTTCTCCTCCTGCTCTTTCCTTTGTCCTTTTCCTTCTCGTTTTCTCCTTCTCTTAAATTTTTTCTCCTTCTCCCTCTTTAGCACCAGAATGGGGTGGATAGTGCAGATATTTTACCTTTAAAGTTCTGAAAAACACTCTTAGTTCCACTATTTCTTAGAGACAGTCATTTAAACTCTGAAACCCTTGATTTCTTCATTCTTGAAATGGAAATAATGATGCCTTACCTTCATATTCTAAAAATTGTTATAAAGGTCACAAATTATTACTTAGAATTCATATTTTGATTTCCTAGAAAATATTCAAATAAATATAATATCTGCTAAAACTGTATAGAAGCCATACAATACCTATCTATCTGTCATCTATCATTTCTCTATCTAATCTTATAGTTCCCAAATAACTCCATATTATTTCCAGTTATTAGTGGTCTAAACACATGACTCTTTATATTTATCTATAACTTTTTCTGGCTACATGTTTTTACTTCACAAAATAAACTACTCTAGTGAAATGCACAGTTCTTCAATTTAAAGTAAACTTAATTGATGTAGTCACCTAAGTACAAATTGAGGGCAGGTTAATAGCACTGGATTATAGTGTTATAAAATTATAGTTTTCAAAAGCAATCATTTCTGTAAATTATCAGTGGAGTTTAAATCAAACAAACAAACAAGAAAACAGATATCTCTGTCTTACCCTAGATTCACTGAGAATCTGTGAAATATCTCCCCTGCTGATTGATTAGTGCTGATGTTTCTTAGCAGACTTTGTGTCCAAGCAGGGTTTTGTATCAGAGTATTCACTTTGACTACAGCTGATTGGACCAAGGACAACCTCTAACTCAATGGAATCAACTTAAATCACTATTGGTGATTTATATTGCTAACTTAAATCACTATTGGTGATTTTTTAAATTTTATATTGCTAACTTAAATCACTATTGGTGATTTGTCTCTTGAACACATTGGCTGATCTTGTTTGCTAATAGCAACGATCTGGTCAGAAATATTCCAATTCTCTTAGTTAGGGCATGTGTTATTTTAGTCGAGACAATGAAATTTCATTCAGATTTAGTTTAGAAAGAAGTAGACATCAAAATATATTGTTGCATGGTGATGCATGCCTGCAATCCCAGTATGTGGGAGGCTGTAATAGGAGGAACATAGGTTCAGGTCAACCTCAGCAACTTATTGAGATCCTGCTTCAAAAATAAAATAGGGCTGAGGTATAGCTCAGAGGGGGAACATCCCTGGGTTCAGTCCCCAACACCACACACACATACACACAAAACGTATTATTTTTATATTGTAAAATAAATATAACAGTAAAACTTAACTCAATAATGGCTTATAAAACTTAAGATGATGCATAAAAAGTATCTAAGTGCCTAGATTTGGGGTACTTCTTATCATAACTCTCATTGAATTGTTTAGAGGAGTGACTCAGTTGATATCCAGAAAGGGTTTTGAATAGTTAACGAGGCATGCTTGACAGGAGTTAATTTTATATTGCTATTATTTCACCAAACTCTCGAGTGTGTACATTTTTTAATTTCCCATAGCGGTCATAGGATGTTTCTTATAACACCCATTTATAATTTCTTTCATTTCCTATATTGTCTGGTTAAAAAATCTATACATGCTCACACACTCCTCTGGCAAGTTTCCTGAAGACTTTTTTGGCAAACACATGCTGAACCTCTCCATCCAGGATGCTTCTCCATGTCATGAGGCTACCTGACCTCTTCTTATTCTCTCCAATTACTTTCAGGTATCAACTTTGCCTCTGGACCTTCACTGACCCCTTTGCCTGAATGGACAGACTCTCAGATCAGCTCCACCTGCCCTTTGGGATGTACTTTCTGGCCCATGACCATCAAAACATGTTGCCATCAGTTGTTTTCATGAACACACACATGGCTGCCATATATATCAATAGAGATTGTGCCTTTCCTGGGATCCCATGACAAATGAGGGCATGTTAAAGGCAGCCTTGCTAGTTGGGCAATGCTCCTTGGAATGAGACTGGATCTAATTAGTTCAATAAGAATGCACATGCTTTATGATTTAGCTGTTTGAAGAGGTTTCATTCTTTGATTAATTGGGACCAAGAAGAGCACCTTTTTCCAATTGGCACAATTGGTCATGGTGACCCAGACCATGTCCTCATTAGCATGTGAATTCCTAGATGTCTGGAATCACATTCATCTTAAAATCCATTCATTTTACATCCATTCATTCAACCATTCAGCAAATATTTGTTGAGAACTTACTCTTTGCCAGTAACTTTCTTACATTCTGAATCCTTGTCCTTTGTCCTTCATATGGTGAATAGTTTAAATATTCTTCAGTTCCTACTTATAGCTGGTTGCAATTTGATTTTCATGAATAAGTGTCTAAATGGACTGCATAACAAGCATGCTAGATAAAGTTACTCTCTTCCTTCAGCCTCTCCTTTTTTCTTTTTCTTTTCTTTCTTTTTCTTTCTTTTTTTTTTTTTTTGTGGTACTGGGGATTGAAATCAGAGGCATTCTACCTCCGAGCTGTTCCCCCAGCCCTATTTTTTTTATTCTTTATTTTGAAACAGGGTCTCACTAAGTTGCAGAGTGCTTCACTAGGTAGCTGAGGCTGGCTGCGAACCCGGAATGCTGGGATTACAAGTGTGCACCACCACTCCCGGCTTGCCTTTCCTTTTTTCTACTACTCACTAAAACTTTGATTCTGCATACATTATATATGATGCTAAATAATAATAATATATGAAGCTAACTCATAAAAGCTATGGGTAAAAACATGTATTTTTGTAGTATACATTCACCCACACATCCATATTGGGATTTATGAGCAGCTGCTCTATGCCTGGTATGAGGCTAGGACTTAGGATTGCTCTGGCAATTAATTTATGGTCCCAACTTTGTAAGATTAAAAGATTAGCATTTTTTCCAGTTTTTACTTTTTTAATTTATTGGTACATTATAATCATACAGCTCGATGAGGTACCGGATGATAGAGGCACATATGCACACATCACTAATTTAGCCCTTCCTCAATTCCCACCCCTTTCCTTCTCTCTTCCCTCCTTCTTTTGTTCAGCATAGTGATTGACTTTGATAAGTTCATGAATGTAGACCATGTGCATTAGGGTGTTTCTCTCTCCCCCCTCCCATCTCACTCAGTTAGGTCATCTTCTTTACTCATCTAAAGTTTCTCCTTCTTTGTCTGGAGTCCCTCCTGTCTTTTCTCCCTAGCTTCCACATATCAGGGAGAACATTCAACTTTTCATTTTTTGTAACTGACTAATCTCACTTAGCATAATGTTCCCCAATTCCATTCAATTCTTTGCAAATGGCATAATTTAGTTCTTTTTTTAATTTTTATTTTTATTCATACATTGTAAGCATACATCTTTGTTAGGTGCAAATTGATAACGATACATGTGCTCACAGTTCTCATTTGACCCCTTTCCCAAATTCCCACCCCGCTCCCTCGCCCTCCCTCCCTCTCAAGTTCAGTTTAGTGAGTGATCTTGATATACATTAGTGTCCCCCCGCCCCTGTCCAACCCCCTTGGCTAAATCAACTTCTTTGCTTTCGAGGGCCTCTCCTTTTTCATCTGGAGACCCTCTTATGCCCCATCTTCTCCCTAGCATCCGCAAATTAGGGAGAACATATGCTTCTTTACTCTTTGTGACTGGCTAATCTCACTTAACATAATGTTTTCCAGTTGCATCCATTTCCTTGCAAATAACATGATTTTGTTCTTCTTTATGGCTGAGTAAAATTCCATTGTGTACATATCCCCTAGTTTTGTAATCCATTCATCTGTCGATGGACATCTTGGCTGGTTCCATAGTTTGGCTGTTGTGAATTGTGCAGCTATAAACATAGATTACAGTTTTGTAATCCATTCATCTGTCGATGGACATCTTGGCTGGTTCCATAGTTTGGCTGTTGTGAATTGTGCAGCTATAAACATAGATGCACATACGTCGGTCTGATAGTTTGGTCTCCATTCTTTTGGGTAGATACCCAGAAGTGGTATTGCTGGATCATATGGTAGGTTCATTCCCATTCGTCTGAGGATCCTCCATACTGTTTTCCAGAGAGGTTGCACTAGTTTGCAATCCCACCAACAGTGTATTAGAGTTCCCACTTCTCCACATCCTCGCCAACAGTTGTTGTTGTTCATGTTTTTTATGATTGCTATTCTGACTGGAGTTAGATGAAATCTCAAGGTAGTTTTGATTTGCATCTCTCTGATTGCTAATGATGTGGAACATTTCCTCATACATTTATTGGCCATTTGTATTTCTTCTTTTGTGAAGTGTCTATTCAGATCCTTTGCCCATTTTTTGATTGGATTGTTTGCTTTCTTAGCTGTGATTTTCTTGAGTTCTTTGTATATCCTAGATATTAGACCTCTATCTGTAGAGTAACTGGCAAAAATCTTCTCACACTCTGTGGGCTCTCTGTTTAGGTTCTTGATAGTTTCCTTTGCTGCACAGAAGCTCTTCACTTTAATGCAATCCCATGTATTGATCTTCCTGAGTGTTGCTTGTGCTTTTGAGGTCTTGTTGAGAAAGTTTTTACCTGTGCCTATGTGTTCAAGTGTTGGTTCTATGCCCTCTTCAAGTAGCTGCAAGGTCTCTGGCCTGACTTCCAGGTCTTTGATCCACCTTGAGTTGACTTTTGTGCGGGGTGAGATTTTACTCATCCATAGTTCTTCTTTATGGATGAGTAAAATCCCATGTGTATATATACCATAGTTGTGTACATATTCACCCAATGATGGGCATCTCTGCTGCTTCCATAGTTTGGCAATTGTGAATGGTGCAGCTGTAAACATAGATACACATGCATTAGTCTGGTAGTTTGATTACCATTCTTTTGGGTAGAAACTAAGAAGTGGTATTTCTGGGTTATATGGTAGGTACAATCTCATTTGTCTGAGGATCCTGTATACTGTTTTTTTTTTTTTTTTTTTTTTTTTGCGGTACTGGGGATTGAACTCAGGGGCATTCTACCTCTGAGCTACACCGCCAGTCCTATTTTTTATTCTTTATTTTGAAACCAAGTCTCACTAAGTTGCGGAGTGCCTCACTAGGTAGCTGAGGCTGGCCGCGAACCCGGATCCTCCGGTCTCAGCCTCCCAAATGCTGGGATTACAAGCGTGCGCCACCACGCCCAGCTATTATACTGTTTTTTTTTATTGGTTATATTAATTTTCAATCCCACTAACAATCTACTAGTGTTCATATTCTCTCCACATCCTTGCCAGCATTTGTTGTTGTGTGTGTGTATTTTTTTTTTAATGATTGCCATTCTAATTGGGATCAGGGGAAATAGCAGGGTAGTTTTGATTTGCATCTCTCTGGTTACTAATGATGTTGAAAATTTTTTCATACATTTATAGGTCATTTATATTTCTTTTTTTGTGATGAGTCTATTTAGTTGACTTATTAATTTTTATTGGATTGTTTCTTTCTTTGTTTTAGCAGTGAGTTTCTTGAGTTATCTGCATATTCTAGATATTAGTCCAGACACATAGACCAATGAAGCAGAACTGAAGATTCAAAAAGATATCTGCACACTTACAGCCAATTGATTTTTGACCAAAGGATCAAAAACATAGACTGGAAAAAAGCCCCATTCAACAAATGGTGTTGATAAAACTAGTTAACAATATGCAGAAAAATGGAAATAAACCCCACTTTCTCACCCTGTATGTGGGTCAACCTTATATCGATCAAAGACCTAGAAGTCAGACCAGGGACCTTGCAGCTACTTGAAGAGGGCATAGGTCCAACACTTCAACACAGAGGGACAGGTAAAATCTTTCTCAACAAGACCCCAAAGGCACAAGAAATTCAAAAAAAGATCAAAATATGCAATTGCATTAAACTGAAGAGCTTCTGTGCAGCAAAGGAAACTATCAAGAACCTCAACAGAGAGCTGACAGGATGGGAGAAGATTTTTGCCAGCTACTTCTCTGATAGATGACTGATATCTAGAAAGATTAGCATTTCAAAGAAATAAACAATTCATTTATTTAAGAAATGAATATAAACTCTCATAGGCAATGGTAATAAGAAATTAAAGAAGTAATATTTTTTTCTATTTCAAGTTATATCATCTCTGAGCTGAGTGTTAAATGAAATACAGTTTTACCCAGGGATTACAGAGGTTGTACATTTTATATAAAACCTATAGGAAAGCAGAGAATTAAAAATCAAACAATGAATATAATGCCATTTGCAAGAAAATGGAAAGACCTTGAGAACATTATGTTAAATGGGATTAGGCAGTCACAGAAAGTGAATGGGGCATAAGTTTTGTCTAATATCTGCAAGCTATGGAGTAACTGGGTACCAGAGGGACTCCAGATAATGGAGGAGAAACCTCAGTGGAGCCAGGGAAGTGTTCTGAGGGAAGGGGAGGGGGAAGACTGAGGTTCATTAATGGAAATACTACCATCGACTATGTGTATATATGTGAAAATGCCAATGTCAATCTCAGTACTCTGTATTGGGAAAGGGGGAAACAAGGAGGCAGGGGGGAATCAGTGCTGTGTGCATATATGTCTCTGTCAACATAATTTACATTATGATGTGAGACTAGAATGCACCAATAAAAGCATATTAATAATAAAAAAACTGTTTGGAGGAAAAGGAAAAAAAAAAAAACTCTTGTTTTCAGCTAGAGGCCAAATATCTACACTGACATTAACAAAAGCATTTTATATGAGGAAGATGAGATATTTATAAAGAGTCTAAAAACCTCAAATATCTGAGGTCTCTTATCAGGTAGAAGCTAGAGACAGATTGGTATCATTGAAGAAAAGTGATGGGAACAAGTGTATCAGATAAACTATACTTCACCCAAAGAAAACAGTCCTGAACCTAAATGAGTCATGTTGGCATCATATTTCAAGAGCAGCTTGAAATTAGTTGTTTTATGTGGCATCTCCCATTCTAGAATGTTGAGAATATACTCAATATTTTTTAAATGCATAGGCCAAACTAAGCATATCTTGATCTATAGACCTCCAATTTATAACTTTAACATAGAGCTTATGCCATTTTTTTCCCAAGAGGTGCTCTTATGGTAGGATGTAGATGAAGTGGGTAGGAAGATGGAGATCAGGCTTGAACAGCTGAAAGTATTGCTTATATTGTTGGCCCTTGGAAACTTGGGTCCTTGGAAAATGTTCATCATGAATCCTTACTTTAGATTTTTGGTATCAAAGTAGCTTGAAAATGCAGTGGAGACAGAGAGACTGTTTACTCCTGCGAGAGAGATACTCACAAAGACATAAATCTCAATGATACACTATCTTCTCATTAGAGGAAAAGATGAGTTTGTGCTGCATCACTCAACAGCATGAAGTAATTTTTTCTCTTTTTACCTGCTATATAGGTAAATATGTCTCTCTTTATGTAAAGAATGGCAGTCTTTGAAATATTAGAGACCATAAGAGTTGACCTGTTACACAGCATCAGTGTCTATCTTGTGAATCACGAATTTACTTATTGACTTCATAACAGCTTGGCAATCACTGTCCATGACATCCTGGTGCATGGACACATACTGATTAGTATTTTATCCACCTGGCAAATGATGCATTTATCATTCAATTCAGGCTAATGGAAGTTTCAGCGTGCTCATTTGAACAATCTCCACATTCTTAAAAGGAAAATACACATTATCATCATTAATATTAATGATTATTGTGTTTACCAAGGGAAGGGATACTCCATCACTCTGCAGGCAACTAGAGATATCTTAAGATGATTGAAATTTGCTATAAAAAACATAAGCACTTATATTCCCATTTATTAAATTAATAATATCATCGAATCCAAATTTAAATTTTTTGATTGTCACTCATGGATCATTCCATTTTTTTAGATCTATTTAATAATTTCTTTGCATTCACTACTAAAACTTCCACCATTGAAAACATAATGACTAATTCCAAGGTATATGAAATATGTCTTGAGTCCTAGAGTCCCAGAATATTGCTATTGGACAGTGGTGGGCCAAAGATTCTATTTTCATCAGGGGAAATATTGGGAAATTTGCCCTTACTATTGAATCAAAACTGGCTTTAGTTAATGGTGAGGCTGAGAGAAATTGTCTGAAGAACACGCACCTGAGAAGTTATATACTGAGAAACAGAAATATAAGACACTAGCTACATCCTGTCCAAATCCTTTACTTTTTCTACTAACTGATGTGTAGACAGACCAAATTTTATAAAAAATATCAAACTCTACAAAATGTCTTTGCCAAATCAAAAGTACAATAACATGCAAAGTAAGACAGGATAGGTACTCTAGTGTCAAAGAAACATTTTGATCCCAATAGTGTCAAACTAGAGTTAAATGCCTACAGTTTCTTTAAAATGAATGACCATTGTGATTTAATGTAGAGATAGTGCTAGTTTACAGGCAATCTATTATTGATAAAAATCATATGAAAGGACTTTCAAAGCTAAAAATTTGAAAGAAGCATAGAATAGAAAGAGCATATTGTTGTAGCTATTATATTTTAATGTTCAGATGTTTCCTTCCACACTGTAAGATAAGCCCATTCCTAACTCCAAGAACCAATCTCATGAATGTGAATGCTATAGATTCCAAGTCAGAAATAGTGACACAAAGGATATATTGAAAAAACTAATCCTTAATGTTCTTAAAGAAAAAAAAGGTGCATAAAACATTAGAAATCTTCCACCCTGCTATGGGGCTTAACCACAAGCTAACAGTTTAGAGGGAATTGTGGACAGGAGCCTTTTATGTGCAGGCGTTATTGAAACTGCATTAAAGAATTAAAACTATGCATAATGATCAAAGCATTTTAATACATGCTGTCTTTTTACACATCAGACTTATTTTCCTTTCATTCAATGTATAGTTCAGGCTTATTGCATTTTTGACAATGTGACTCATAAAAATTAGAAGAACAGAATCAAAACCAAACTTTGTATTGTTCATTCATTCAACCCTCACAGATCACTTGTTGTGACTGAGGCTTGTACCACTAGCTGGAATTACAGATGCCAGCAAGCATGACTAAGAGCTTCAAGGAGTGTACGTAGCTTATTAAGAATGGCTGATCAGACCATTCACATGCCTGGGGCCATGGGATACTTCTACTCACTTTGAAAGGGATGGATAAAATTTTCTTCTGTTCACTTTTCAGAAAGTTCAATGAACATTCCGAAGGCTATATAGAAATGTTAGCTTACACAGTAAATATATAGATGTTCCAGGGGTATCTTTGGCAAACCTGTTGTGTAGATTCATTCTGTTCCCTGTTATCAACTAATACATTTCTATTTTTCATCAGTGTAAGGTTATAGCTTGTTTATAATTTATTTGATATTTATTACCACTTTTACTACTAAAATCTCTATTACAGATTGAATACTATCTCTATGCAAGTTAGGAAATGTGCTAGCAAGTTTAAATGCATTATCTTGAATATAATCTTCAACATAATGCAAAAAACACTGTTATTAACAATATATTACAGATAAAAATGAGCTCACGGATAATCGAGTGACTTGTGTGACATCATGCAGGTGTTAAGTCAACAGGTCAGGATTCAAACTTAGAAGGCCTTTAGACCTCTCTGGCATATGTTATTACCTGCTTCATTTTTGTACTTAATCCTTGTTCTAAAAATTCTGCTCCCTTCTTTTGGCTATATACCCGAAGTTAGGTCCCTACATCATAAGGCAGTTCTATGTTTAATTTTTGAAGCATCGCAATATTGTTTTCCATAGTGTCTGCACTGCCGCATTATTTATAGTAGCCAAGATTTGGAAATAACTCAAATATCTGTAGATAGATGAATGGATAAATAAAATGAGATGTTCACATATGCTTGAGTGCATACAAGCAGTATGCACACACACACACACACACACACACACACATACACACGCTTACGCAAATGCACTCACACACACAAATATATTGGAATATTACTCAATCTTAAAAAAGAAGCAAATCTAGATATTTGCAACAAAACAATAAAACTAGAGGATATCATGCTAGTTGAATTAAGCTAGTTACAGAGGACATCTATGGCATGATTCAATTTATATGAGGTATTGAGAATAGGCAAAACCTTAGAAGCAGAGAATAAAGTAGTAGTTTCCAGGTGCTGGAGGAAGACATAAATGGAGAAGAATTTTTCAATGGGTATAAAGTTTCTGTTATAGGAGAAGAACAAGTTCTAGACATCTGCTTTACAACATAGTACCTATCACTAGTAATATAGTATTATGCACTTTAAAATATAGGATAAGTCACATTTTAAATGTTCTTATAAACCCACACATGAGAGCACACGGAGAGTTTTGGAAATGACAGATACAAGTACTACCTTGGTAGTAGTGAGGGTATCACAAATGTGTGTCTATTTGCAAGCTCATTCAATTGTGCACCTTAAATGCATGCATGTTTTTGCATCTCAATTATACCTAAATAAAGCTTAGAAAAAATAAAAGCCTGTTCCATATCTAGCCATAGCACCATTCAGGAAACCAAATACCTGCTCCATTAGATGCCCCTCTCCCACTCAAGTGCATCCTGATAACTTGGGCACAAGCACTATAGAAGCATTTCCTGCTATCCCTCTCCAACCTGGTTGCAGAAGCACTTCTTCTCTGCACTTTCTACTATCACTGTATAATCAGAACTAGCAGTTTTGTCTCTACTTGTCTTTCTTTCTAGATTTTGATCCCCTAAATTTTCTCATGCCTTTATCACCTTTATATCCCCACTCCTGAGCATAAGCTCTGACCATGACAAGAAGATGAATATGTGTTGCACAAATAAATTATTGCATGAGCAAATGAATGCAATACTGCTTATTCCACTTGCTGATTATGATGAAACCATATAATTATACAGGGTTCAGAGAAGTTATGTCTAGGGATGAGTGATCTAAATAGGAAAATATTTCATTTAACTTTCATTGCCATTCATGCAATTCCAATTAATTAAGAATTTAAAAACACCAGAGAAGGGAGTCTGTGGCCAAGGTAACATTTATTGTTCCTGTTCATATGTTGTAGAAAGTGTTTCATGAAAAATGAAAGAGAGGATGATGCTTCTTAAAATGGTGTCCTGAACTAGTACTATCTGGAAAAGTATCAGATTCAGAAATTCTGGGACTGGAATTTGAGCATTTAGAATTTGGAGAAGATTGGTATAATCATTCCGAATCCCTAGGTTCTAGTCAGGGATATGAAAGAGAAATAAAACACAGCAATCTTGGATTGATCTTTTTGTTAATTCTTTTGATTTATACTACTTATGGGGAGTGATGGGTAGGAGGTTGTTGTTGATTCTTAGCCCCTTAGAAGCACAACCCAAGAGAAGTCTCTCAGACCCATAATTGAGGACTCTTAATATCACTAAGCAAGTTATCATGTTAACAGAGTGCTGATGGACAGCCCCACTTGTGTACACAGTAGGCACTTAATAAACATTATTGACTGACTTAACAATTGAGCTGGGTTTAGGATACACATCATTCCAAAAAAATATTTTATGCTAATTTGTTTAAACAGTACCCTGTAGGAATAGAAAATGCAATATTTGAACCCTGGGATTTTAATAATGGACTCTATGTGACCATGCCTCCTCTTTTCTTATACAGCTGTATAATCTCTCTCCAATTGCTTTCAGAGAAATTCTACAATTATCTATTGGTTATTATTGGATTAGAAAAACCCATGTACCTCTTCCTTTTCTTTATTGCCATGTCACTTTATCAAATAAACAAACAAGAACACAACCCAAAAGCACAGAAGGTAGCATCTGGAAGGTGTTCTTGGTAGACGGATCACACTGCTCTCATGTTTGTGGCAAACTCTACTGTGCATTGCTAGCATGGCTTCGAGAAGCATATACTCTTTATCTATGTGAGTGAGAGCTTTTATTTCCTTGCCTCTCTCAAGGAGAAGCTGGTACAATCATAGTTTGACCAAGCAAATCTTGGGGAAGAGGAGGGAGAGGGTAGTATGAACACAGTTCCTATCAGACAAGGGCTTCCTTTTTCTTTGCCTATTTTTTTTTTTTACTTTGACAAAACTTACACACCCGGCCAGTGATGCAAACCACCCCAGCCTCAATGTAGATCATCCAGTCCAGAGAATAAGGTGGGGCTGTGCCTGAACAAGCTACTAATGAAAGGAAATCAAGTTTCAACTGTAGCTCATAGCTGACAGAAATATTAACTACTTGCTGCTAAGACATTCTGATGATGGGGAGAACACATTTATTTTGGAGAATCTATATTGCAAATGTCCATTTTAGATGTAAAACCTGGTTCATGTGTAGTTCTTTATCTGAAAGATAATGAATACTATTGAGTCTTTTTTTTTTCTCCTTTGGGAAAATGAATGCACCACACGAGTGCACTCTTGGGTAATTGACATAACTTACGTACACATCTCTTTCCCCATCTATTTCAGGTACAGAACTATAAACTCAGGACATGGTTCACTTATTTTGCATTCTCATATTGAATGTACAGTATATATCAAATCAGAAGTAAAGAATGAGGGTGGAGAAGGACAAAAACAGAACAGAAAGAACAGAGTGAGAAAAGAAGCCTAGGTGAAATGATTAGTCTCAAGTGAGTAAACCATCCAGTGAACATATACTTAAAATAAAAGATCTGTAAATGTAACACAAAACACATATGATAGTTACTGGGCCAGCATAGAAAATAAGAAATAACTTGAGAATCTCAGAGAAGAAGTCACAGTGGACATGACAATTGAGGTACTGACTGGGAGAACACAGACAATAGTTCTGCAAAAAGGAATATGAGTGAGACAAGAACAAGCAGTTTCAAAAGGCCTAGCAAGAGAAGGCTATTGCTAGGCCCTACACTGCATAAAGGAGAGTACAAGCCTGGTACGTGTTATAGGACATAACTTTATTTTTTGTAAGATAAAGGAAATGTTTAGAAATGCTTCAAAGTGTTAACAGTGATTATCTGTTCATGGTAAGCATATAAGCTGATTTCATTTTATGCTTCATACTATTTGATACTTTCCAAATTTCCTGTAGTGAGCAAGTTTTTAAAATCTATTTCATGGCAGTCACCGAAATATTCATGTTTTTAATCCAAAGTGTATATTTTTATTTTTAATTATATTTATTTTCTACGAATACATATAAAACATAAAAATTTAAAATATCATTGGGATAATAGGACATTTTGATACATATATATATAGTGCAATATTTTTGTGATATTAAGAATTGAACAGAGGGATTTTCTATCTCCAAGCTACACCCTCAGTCCTTTTTTATTTTTTATTTTGAAACAGGGTCCTGCTAAGTTACAGTGCACTGGCTTTGAACCTGCAGGCCTCTTATCTTAGCCTTTCAAAGTACTGGGATTACATGTATGTGCCAACATGCTTAGCTTACATTGGGTAATATTTAAATTGGGTTATATATATATCCATCTTCTCAAATATTTATCATTTCTTTGTATTAAAAACTTCCAACACTTTTTTTCTAGATTTTGGAGATATACATTATTATAATTGTTGCAAGTATTATTTTAAAATGCCATACATAACATCTATGACATAAAGTGATTGTGCAAATTAAATGGGGCTATGAATTAATTTCACCCAATGAGCACCTATGTCCTTAGTATGCACCGCATGATCTGCTGACATCAAGGCCTAAGGAGATGAAAGGTACAGTGTCTGTTACATTGAATCGCTGTTTTTACAAGACAGCCAGAACACAATTAGATTAAAGAAGGTAGTCAGGTTACCCCAAAGCACCTGTGAGTGTCTCTAGCTTTGGAACAGTGTTTCCCAGGGAAATGTACCAGGGTAGAAGATAGCTAGTCCAGGCTAGCCTTTGAAGGACAGGTGAGAAAGGACCATCTAGAAGGTGAAAGCATGTGTAAAGTCGGGTGTGAAGTGATGTTGGGAGAAATCACAAGCCATCCTGTGACGGTACATAGGATGGAAAGAATGAGTCACTTCCATTAGAGGGATTCATGGGATTCTGGGGTCCAGATTAAAGGACTGGCAGATTTCATCTAAAGCTAGAATAGCTAGGGAAGTATCCTTTGGAAAGATTGAGAGAAGAAGAGTTAGTTTATCATGCAATGGTGTTCCAGATAGCTTGGAACATTTCTTAAGAGAGAGATAGAGAGAGCCATGGAGAAATTATTATACAGACTGAAAACCAAAAATGTAAGCGCATGAGTCCTAGGAGATGCCAAATGGAAGGTGGGGCTACACCTGAAACTGGTTGGGTTTTCACTTCTGTATCAGTCAAAGGTATCACTTAATGACCAATCACTAACTTTTTTTTTAACTTTTAATAGTGCATTGTAATAATACATTATAGTGAAATTCAAAGTGCTACAAACATACATGGGCACAACACATAGTCTATTTCTTTCCCCATCCCATGCTGCTCCCCATCTTCCCTCTCTGTCATGTTAAAGGGATTGGTAGTAATACCTTCATATATTGCTAGCATTATTTGAACTGTTTCTTCCTCCAATTCTCTTTTTGTCCCACCCTCTTTCCTCTCCCCTCTACCCTATCCCATTCCAGTAACCTACTACTCTGTTTCCTCTTTTATCTGAAGTTCTTCAGGTTTCCTATTTTATTTCTAGCTTCCACTTATGAGAGAAATCATACAACCCTTCACTGTCTGAGAGTAGCTCATCTCATTTAGTATAATATTCCCCTATTTCCATCCATTTTCCTGCAAGTAACACAATTATGTTCTTAATGACTGAGTAAAATTCCATTGTGTGTCTGTACCACAATGTGTACAATTCCATTGTGTGTCTGCTGACAGACATCTAGGTTGGTTCTATAAATTGGATATTTTGAATTGTGCTGCAGTAAACATGAGTATGTTTGCATCTCTATAGTATTCAGTCTTTACTTCTTTTGGAAATATATGGAAGAGTGGTATACCTGCATCAAATGTTGGTTTGATTTTTAGTATTTTGACCAATACCTATACTAACCTACACCATGGTTGTTTTAATTTTCAGTCTTACCAAAGTCTATGAAATTTTATAGACATGTTTAATAACACAAAATTAAAAGGAGATTAGTTTTAAGGATGCAGGAAGGCTGGAGTTGGTGGAGGCATCATTGAAATACATGGAGAATCTTTTCTTGAGAATGAAATCAATGGAGAGAAAAGTGCATTTGGGCTGGAGGTAAAAGAGTCAAATAAAGCCAAGGGAATAAAGAGAATAAACATAGTTGAAAAAAGAGGAGGAGGGGTGGAAAATAAGTGGGAAGAAAAGTAAGACATAAAGATGACAAAAGTTGGCAACATGGATTTCTTATCTGGAACTGGCCGTGTCTGACATGAGCATCACCTATTGGACTGCTCCATAGGAAGAAGTAATATATTTTTCTATTTCTTAAACTAGTTCATATATGCCTATTGGAATATGATATATAGAAAGTCTCATGTTAACTATGAAGGTGGTAAGATGAGATTTGGGGGAAGAGAATAAAAGAAAAGGCCAAGACAAAGAGCTCAGCATCTGGTGGGCGAAACAAGGAAGGCAGAAATTAAACAAGACACAGGGTGGAGTCAGGTTACAGGTGATGGTCACTCCAGCATGGAATTCTCTGGAAAAAATCCAGAGGGAAGGATACTTTGCCTAGAATTGGGCGAACAAGTGAGAGTTTCTTCTAGAGGAAGAATACTGGTTTCTGTTGGTAGACATTTGTTTGGCTCTGTGGTTCTCCTATCAAGAGCCTTCTGGCTTTCTATGAGCTTTCACTTCCATATCTAGATAACATTGTCCTCTTATTTTTATGCAAAAGAAAATTATTTGTAATTTTATCTAATCATATTTTGATATATCATTTATAAGAAAGACATACAACATAGACACTTAATAAAAAAGTAGGGAAAGCACCTATCCTATGGCCTATAGATGAAATCATTTCATCTTTGTGTTATTTATTGCTCCATAACAAATGGAGAAGTTTAAAATAAATAAGGCACATGTATGATATCACAGTTTCTGTGGTTGAAGAAATCCTTGCATAGCTTACCTGGATCTTTTGCTTCAGGGTTTTGTTTAGCAGACTAAAATCAAGTTGTCATCTAGGGCTAAGAGGTCATCTGAAAGTCCAATTGATAAGGGATCTTCCTCCAAGCTACTGTGAAAGAATTAGTTGAAGGATTAGTTCCTTATGGGTGGTCAGACTAAGAGCCTACCTTCTTTCTTTGGGGCCATCCAAAGCCCACGCTCAATTCCATACAAAAGGCCCTGCCCATATAGAAGCTCACAGCATGATAGCTTGATTCCAAAAGCCATTAAGAGAGAATTAAGGGAGAGTCAGCAGCTAGCATGATGAAACTTAGAATCTAATATAAAGTAATTATGGGAGTAATATCCCTATCAATTCTGCAATATGCTCTTGGTCAAAAACAAATCAGAATCCCCACCTACATTTGAGGAAGGGAGATTGCACAGTGGCATAATATTAAAGGTGGCGATCATTGGCATCCCCTTAGAGTGCACTGCTCCCCCAAATCTGTAGTCTTATTTAGTAAGCATAAAATTATTTCAGTTTCTTCAACAATATATGAATTTGTATTGTTCAATGAATATTAAAGAAAACACACAAAAAATAGACAAAGGAAGGGAACATTTAAGTTTTTACTTTGATGATAACCTTAATCATATTTAACTTGTATATATTCATACTGTATAATCATTGTATAATAATTCATGAATTATTATGTTAGAAGTATATAAAGATGAAAAATTAGGATTCGAGCAGCTATTTTATGTGAAATATCTTGTTCCTCCCATGTAATTCACCAGTTTCCTATGAGGCTGATTTTATTATTCTTTTATTCAGGATTATATAGGTTTTGTATCCAAGGAATTACTCCTAACTAGTATAGTCCACCAGAGCTCTGCAGGAAATCTTGCACTATTTATGTAAGGACACACTGAGACAAAGAAAGCATTTAACATAGAGTTGGAAATGTGTCCATGTTAGCTTGTACCTAACAAAGATGTATGGTTACAATGCATCAATAAAATAAAATGAAATTAAAAAAACCATAGAGTTGGGCAACTAGTTAACACTCAAAATTAGCTTTCACTATTGCTAATCTCAATCCATATGATAATAAGGAGGAAATTCAGATGTTGATGTTAATTCCATCTAGCTATGACCTTTCCCTTCCATACATCCCTAAGTAAATCTTATGCGAGGTTTAGTCTATCTCTAATTTAGAAGCAAAAAATGGGAACAAAGATTTAAAATGACATTCAGAATAGTGATACAACACAGCCAGAACTGAAGTCAGTTGGCTTGAATCTAGAGCACTATTCTCAGACTTAAGTGTTTATCAGAATCATCCACAAGGATGCCTATCAAAACAGATCCATGGATCCCATTCTCAAAGTTTCAGATTCAGTAGGTTAGGTGGTGGGCTGAGAATTTACATTTCTAATGTGGTTTTACGTTTTATGCAGAGCGGATGCTGCTGGTCTATGTCCAGCACTTTGAGAACCTATGATCTAAGACATTCAAGCCATAGCATGATGCTCCCCCTGTTGAGTAAACATGAATTTTCTCTCATCTTATCTGTCCCAGTAAAACTTTGAGAAAAAGTGATTTGTGTGTGAATTGCATGTGACCATTTCATATTTTAGGTGCTTTTATTGGTACATTACTGTCATAATGTATATCATGTTGACATTGACATACATGCACACAGCACTTGGTACCCCCCCACACACACTTCTTGTCTCCTCCATCAGAAGACTGAGACTGATATTAGGATTTTCACATATGTACATACCATCGATGTTAGTATTTCCAATAATGAACCTCAGTCTTCCCCCTCCCCTTATCTTAGACCACTTCCCTGGCTCCACTGAGGTTTCTCCTCCATTATCTGGAGTTCCTTTAGTATCCCAGTTACTCCCTACAATGCGCATAAAGAAAACATATGTTCCTTTGCTTTATTTGACTGGCTAATCTCACTTAATATTATGTTCTTTATCAAGAATCTGAAGTGAAAGCCTACAGGATGGGAGAAGATCTTTACCAGCTATCCCTCTGACAAAGGATTAATATCTAGAATATATAAAGAACCTAAAACATTTTTCACTAGAAAAACAAGTAACCCAATCAATCAAGAAATGGGCAACTGAATTGAATAGACACTTCACAAATGAAGACATACAATAGATACATGAAAAAAATGTCCAACATCATTAGCAATTAGAAAGATGCAAATCAAAACTACACTGAAATTCCATCTAACCCCAATCAGAATGGCAATGACTATTTCATATTTAAGTCACTATGCAGAGCTATTTTTGTTCATAAATATGAATATTTCAAATGGAGGATACCAAATCACCTTATTATATAGCCAGGGGTAGATCTGTTACTTGTGTAAAGGTGGACAAACTCAGTAAACTCTTATTAAAACTGTGCTGTATTGTTTCTCTATTTCCCTTAACCAAGCAACTAGCCAATAAGAATCACATGAGTAAAAGGTACCTCTGATCAATCTTAACCTGCTTGTGTAGAGGGATTCGATAGAAATTGGGTCTTGTTTACAGAGAAATTAATTTCTTAGATTTCTCTAGAAAGCAAGCCAGCTGTACTTTATTACATTTGGCTGTTACTCAACATTCTGCCATGAGAATTCCAAGTTTTTCCTCTAACACCCAACTGTCACTTCAGGCTGTCCAGATACATACTCACACATCATGTACATGAAACACATACACACACTGAATATCCAAGGGCCTCATTTTTCACTAGCATATGCTTATTTTCCTTATGCTATGCCCACTGTCTAGCAATGATTTCCTAAGGCTCTGATCCTCTGAGGGACAAAATCCCTATTTAATATTTTCCTTAAACGTTTTCTCATATACATCATTCTTAGTCTGCAAAAGAGGTTTGTGTTTTACTTTGTTTCTTAATGTTATATGTACAAGTCATGTGTCCTGATGGTCAATGATCAAGTCACAGATCCTTCCAAAGGACATTCTTTCTGGAACCTTGAGCAATTATAAAACATCACTTTTGATTAATTAAATTCCTGTACTCTTAGAAGGACACACATGAAAGTTAGTAGGTTAGGATTTATGTCATTCTAATTTTAGTGTGTGTATATACATATACATATATATGCCATATATATTACATATATAAACTTATATAAACATATTTATGTAAGCTTTAGTTATAATTGTTTACCTAAATCTTAGCAAATGCCTAGGAAAAAGGTACAAAATTAATATATAACCTGAAAAAAATGGGAGGAAACTGAATGATTTGAATGATCAATTATCTTCCGACGTTTTAGAAATAGTAGTATACACCTTTTTTAGACTTTTTTCTCATCATGTTCTTTCTTGTAGTATTGCTCTCCTACTGAGTGTTGAAGATTGTGCTGAGTGCTGAGGACATAGACATTGGGGTCCTGGCCCTCAAGCAGCTAGCAACTGAGTGGGAGAAACAGCCATGAGTTCAGGTATCAACAAAGGCCTCATAGAGATAGAAGTGAATATTCACATAGGGAGGGGTGGAGACTTAGGCAGTGTGGTCTGAGACAGTGCTCAGAACAGTTAGCTGAAGGAAAAGTAAGAGTTAAGTTTTACAATCTGATAGAAATTCAGCTATGTTAGGACAAAGGATGCATCTTGAGCATCTTATGTTATTATTAATTTCATAAATTACATCACCTAAGGATTTTTTTCCCATTGTGTCATAAGGCCCCATTGCCCTTGCAAAGGTAGAAGTCATACCTTGATTAGATGAGAAGGTGACTGATGGCTAGAAAGGCCTATGTTGTTCATGGTCCTTTGCAGTGTCTATACTAGTGGAGACTGGAGACAGAGAGGTTATTTGAGAGTTAAACCCTTAATTTTATACTTCTAAATGTTAAATGCTCTCATGTAATCTACTGCAAAACTCCCTCTAATGCAGACTGATTTACCTTCTCAGCTCCAGAGCTAGTGTGGAAGCAATCACTAATGACAGCACATTGGTGCAAATCCACATGGCACTTCTAATGGTCAGCATGCAGACCTCCAGACCACTGTTACTGACCTGATCGAAGCCATGGGTAGCACTGGGAAGCTGTGCTCACACTTCTGTACCATAAATTTAGTAGACCAAGTAGTTTATTACTACCCTGAGACAAGCTGATGATGGAATGGCTGGTTGAGTTAGTGTCACAGCTTTTTTGATCTATTTCCAATCACTGTTGGAGGAACCAAGCCTGGGTAATGTGTCCATTTTCATTCAATTCATGTTACTAAGACCATATAATAATGTTCCTGGAAGACAGTGTGTTGGGCTTTTTGCAAATCTCAAAGGGCTGATGAGATTGGTCTGTGGAGCAGAAGAGGGAAGATGTGCATTAACTTGAGATTCTCCCAGAGAGATGCAAGCTAATCGATAGATTTGGAGAAACTGACAGCAAGTTAGATCATGGCTGAATTTTAGATCATGTTATTGCTAGCATTTTTAAGTGGAATTTCAGTACAACACAAAGTTGTTAAGGATCTAGTAAGAGCCAACTTAAGCCAAGTAATCTTGTCAAAAAAAAAAAAACTGACTAGGTTCTAAAAATTATTATATCCAGATCTGATTATGCAGATTATAATCTTCAGTTTGATTTTATTGCACTAGCCTTTGTCTATAGGAAAAGAAGGAAACAATTAGGGCATGGAAGTATAGAACAGCGACTAAGAGTGCATATTCTAGATATAGTCTGTCTGTGTTTTAAAATCAGACTGTGCCACTTACTGACTGTGTGACCATGGGAAGTTTTTACCCTGGATCTCAGTTTATGCTTCTGTAAAATAAAGATAGTAATACCACATACCTAAGAGCATGGTCATGAGGAGGACAGAATGAAACACTGCACATAGGGCTTATTATAATTCCTAACACTCTAGCAGTGTTCACTATCTTCAGTAAGATGAAATTTGACTTCTTTGGGTTGATTCCATGAGCTTTGTCACAATGCTACAGCCCACTGCACTTTGACAATAAGGAGGAAGAATGGTCAGAGTCTCCAGTGCACTGGGCGTGCCTGGCTCATCCAGGTGACATAAAATACCCACACATACCACTGTGCAGATCTGTCAACCTAAAACAGTGTACTCAATGCTACACATTTTGCAAAGTAGTGATTGAAAGATGTTAGGTAGCAGAGAGACAAGATTCAGATTTTTATTGCAAAAGATTGGCCTGACAGAATAAGGAATATGAGTGACCTGATTGACTCAGGGCCAAGTTTTTATGAGACTGATCCAAGATAATGGCAGTGGGGATGGGAGGAAAGAGTGTTAAAAAAAAATGTTGCAATAAGCTGGATGTGGTGGCAGATGCCTGTTATCCCAGTACTTGGGAGGATGGGATAGGAAGATTGCAGGTTCAAGGACAGCCTGTGCAACTTAGCAAGGACCTTTTAGTGAGACCATGTTAAAAAAAAAAAAAAAGTTAAAATGATAGAATTCTTTAGATTTGGTAGCAAATTAAATGTTTTAGCTTTGTGTTCCTGACATAAGCAAACTAAATGGAGAAAAGATTTATTTGGGCTTACAGCTCCATTAATTTGGGGCTTGTGGTAATCATTTTTTTTAAATCATAATTTGGGGCTTGGTAATCATGGTGGGAGTGTGTGGTGGAACAAAGTTGCTCATCTCCATGAAATAAAGATAGAAACAGGGAGGGGCTATAGTCCCAAAGTACCTTTCAAGGCATTGTCACCAATGAACTACTTTCTGAAGCTAGACCCCCACCTCTTGATGTTTCCAGGACCTCCCAATAGCACCATCAGCTGGGTACCAAGCCTACAACCCATGAGCTTTGGGGCACATTACACACAATGGAATTCTACTCAGCTTAAAAAAATAATGAAATTATGTCATTTGCAGAAAAATGGATGGAATTAGAGAATGTTATGCTAAGTGAGATTGGTCATTCTCAGAAAGTGGCATTTGTATGTTCTCTCTCATATATGAGAGCTAGAGAGAAATTAGGTAACCAAAGGAACTTCAGCTGAAGGAGGAGAGACTCCAGTGGAGTGATGCAGGGGGGTTAGAGGAGGGAGGTAGGGGGTGACTTGATAAAGAAAACAATCCAAATAATGTTGTGTACACACACAAAATTATCAATACCAACTTGAATAACATATATGGGGAAGGTGAGGAAATGGGGTGGGATCCAGAGGGAAACACACCAAGTGCTGCGTGCATGTATTTTCCTATCACTCTGAATCTCATTATGATGTATAATTATAATACACCAATACAAATATATTAATAAATAAAAATAAAATTCAACTCTAATGTTTAATTTGGGGGATTTGGAAAAACAGTTCTGATGTTCCACATTCAGAATTTGTTTTCTCTTCCTCACCTAATTGCTCTTTTATCCTTTCATCCTTATTATATCCCACTTGTCTTGTGCACCAACAGATATTCTTTACTCATGTGAGAAGAATGCTAAAATGGGTCTACAGTTATTTCCTCAGTGCAAAGTTGGGGGAATTCAAGAAAGAGAGAGGGAGACAGAGAGAGAAAGGAAGGGGGAGGGAAGGGAAAAAAAGAGCAAGAGATAGAAGAAGGAAGAGGAAGAAGAAGAGGAGGAAGAGGAAGAGGAGGAGGAGGGAAATAAATGGCAGAGGAAGAGGACTGAACCAGGAGGATCTGTACAGATGGACTTCTTGTGGTCAGCATATTCTAACCAGACACAAGTACATCTGGTAGAAGATGGTGATCATCCTTTCAATCCTAGGATTCTAAAAGAACCAGAAGAACCTAACAGGTTATGCCAATAAAATTCTTGGAGAATAAATTTCAGAATAGAAAGATTAGGCTGAAGGTCTTTCAGTTGCACTGAAACAATCAGATTAAATATGACTTAAGAAACACATTTCTGATTCTATTTACAACTAAAAAACATAAGAGCAGTGAATTTGAAAAGGAACATTTTTACAAGGTGTTGATATAAAAACTAAAATACTTAACATAGTGTACAAAGGCAGGCTCCTGGATAGCACCAGTCTACTACTCCTCCATCAATACCTGGCCACCATCTTGACATGGATTTTTCAACTTCCAGGACATGCTACCACCCTGGGGTGTAAGCCCTTGCTAGTCTTTGTGATAAAGTACTTCCTATTTCTTTTTCATCTGGAAAGTTTTTCTTCATTTTGCATATGTCAAGTGGACTTAAAGCGAGGGGATCTCTCATG
>PVLC010005406.1:41142-76710 GCA_004027655.1 Graphiurus murinus
AAAAAAAAAAAAAAAAAAAAAAAAAAAAAAAAAAAAAAAAAAAAAGCTGGGGTATTCTAAATGCTGAGCTTGCTCATGGCAATGTAACATTTAATTTTCATACCTTAATTATTATCTCAATTTTTATAAATAAGGATCATGCTGAGTCAATATGTTGGATTTGGCCCTATATGTGACATTTTATATCCTAGTCTCTTGTCTTTTTTTATTTATTTTTTTAAATTGGTGCATTGTAATCATACATCTTTGTTAGTTACAAGTTGGCAAAGGCATACATACATACATTTCTCATTTAACCCTTCCCCAATTCCTGCCCCACTCCCTCGCCCTGCCTCCTTCTCAGATTCAGTTTAGTGATTGATTTTGATTTGTTTGTGAAATACATCTCTTCTCTATGACTCTGTTCTGTCTTCCATATGGATAAGATGGACTCCAACAATGGTGCACACAGAATTCATATAGGCAGGCCTCATATTGGGATATTTCCATTTTCAAATCCTTGACTATTTATTTATTTATTTATTTATTTATTTATTTATTTATATTTATTGTTTATTTACTTTGGTACTGAGAATAGAACCTAAGGGCATTCTACCACTGAGCTACACCCCCAGCCTTGAAACAGGGTCTCTCTAGGTTGCTGAAAATCTCACTCAGTTGTTGAGGCTGATCTCAAACCTGTGATTCTCCTATCTCAGCCTCCCAAGTACTGGGAATACAGTTGTGCACCACCACTGACAGCTTGACAATTTATCTTATGAAAGCCACATGACGCAGCAAAATGTTGAAACAGATCAAATGCCACAATGAAGGAAATAAACTAAATTATGCATCCCTATATTGGCTTCCAGTTAATGTTCCCTGAGAAAAATGGACAACTAAGAAGAACCAATGACCATCACCCTCCAAAATTCTCATTTTTCAAATCCTTTTAAGTAGCTTAAAATTGATGAAGACAATGAGACCTGTCAAAAACGCTTCAAAGAAGCTCTCCATAATCTGATAATCAGAAGCACTAAATAGTAGGCAGGGAACGAAAAGATAAGTTTTTGTACAGGAAAATATAAGGTTGTGATAAATGAATAAATAAATAAGCAGATAGACAGATAGATATAAAACCTAGAAATACTAGCTTCAACATACAAGAAAGAACACACCTCTACTTCTTTGGGACTGGGTGTAGTCAGTCAGTATACTATTACTGAGTTCCATCCATTTTCCTGCACATGGTGTAATTTTGTACTTCTGTATGGCTGCGCAAAATTTCACTGTGTGTATATACCAAAGTTTTGTGATCCATTTGTGCATTTATAGATTTCTAAGGTAATTCCATAATCTGGCTCTTGTAAGTTATGCTAATATGAAGACGAATATACACGTTTCATATAATATTTACTCCAGGGGAATGACTGAGGGTGATTAAGGAAGGAAGAGGGCAGAGAAGAAGTCACAAAGAATGCATAGTAGAAATAATGCCATGAGTGTGTACAAAATTGCCAATTCCAATATCAAGGACTGGCGGGGTGAGGGTGAAGGGGGAACCCAGTGGACACGGCAACAAGTACTGTATGCATGTATTTTTCTAACATTCTGTACCCAATATGATGTAAAATCACAATGCACCCAATAGAAAACAGAAATACATGCTAGTGGTGACTACAACTTCATCTTTAATTCATTTTACTATATTTTGAAAGCTCATATCCTGTTCCATTTATATGTATTCAATCCAAACTTCTGAGTGCTTATCATATACCAATCTTCTACTAGAACCCTGGCAGAACAGACGTGAATAAGCAAGATCACTGGCCACAGGTTCTCATCAAATGATGAGAGAAAAGCTTACAATAAGCACTTCTAAAATTAGATGATCATGATCATAGTCCTGGCAATTTTTTTATATTCCAGAACTGCACAGAAAAAAAAAAAAAAAAAAAAAACGGGGTTCACCCATTGTAGTGTCTTTTTGTTTTTTCCTTTTCTCAGAAAAAGTTGGCATTGAAGTCAAGAATGTAACATTTATTACCTCACTGTTTCTCAGCTAAATCAGATTCATTGACTCTGTTTGAAACACAACATGGCTATAATCTGGTTTTCAGGTTATAAACCACTGTAAGTTTGAGAGAAACCTGTAAGTAAAAAGACAGTGGTCAGTTACTTTGTTGGGTCGTAATGTTTAGGACCTCAAGAGTGTCTGCGTAAGATATTCCCAATTTGTGCAAGAATGGCATATACTTTATTCTACCATGCACACAGAGCAAAAACACATGACATATGGGATTTTTGAGCACACAGGGATTCTATGAGATAACCAGCTTATACACATGGAGACTCTGCAGGTGAAAACTGCTTTATCACATCAAGGTTTAAAGTGTGGTGTCCCCAGAAATAGAGAAATGAAGATCTGTTTCTAAGGGCACAGAGGCACTGGCCTGGTCACTCAGGGAATGAGAAAATGAAGGTTCTACTTAGTTGGTACATCAGTCTTGGGAAACATAGGTCAGTGGAGATGGAATGGGATGAAACAAGGCAGAGGCACCTGCGCATCTCTCCTGCTGTTTCACAAGTGACCTCATTTGACTCTCCCCCCTGCTGCTGACATGTCCCTTCCTTTAAAATTACACGTAGTGCTAAACAAATGGGTCTCTTCGGAGTCACTTAGCAGAACTAATCAGCGCACCATCCTGCTTTCAAAATGAAGGGCCCATTCCATGGTGGAAGAGGGTGATTACTTTCATATCCTGCATCGGACTTGGGGTCACCTGTAACTCCGAAGGAATCAGCGCTGTGTGCCTTCATTCAGAGCAAGAAATGGTACCCCTGTCACACCGAAACCTCATTCTTCTGCCTTACAACTCATTTCCTTTCATAAGAGACTGTTTTCTTTCCAGTCTTTTCTCACACTGGCTAGAAATTATGTTCAGCCTCTGTGCGCATAAAAAGTTAACATCGTCTATAATGCTGCCAGGGGCAGTAATTCTCAACGAGGGAGAATTGCTGGGGTGGTGAGAAGTCGGCTAGCAAGAAGCACATGCTTTAATACACCTCCATTTGATGATTTAATCTCATTTCTAATCAATGGCTCTGTGCTCCATCCATGGTAATTAGAGCTCATAAGCTGGTGATGATGGTTCAAGCATGGGATGGAAAAAGAAAGGCAGCGTAGCAAGCAGTTCTCACTTTGGTTTGCAAACATTGAATTTTGCCCCATTAAAAGGAGATCTCTAAATGAAATCTTCCTTGTTTAATGCCCATTTGCGAGACCCTCCAATATTTTTGGACATCTCTCTAACTCACAATGACTACAGTGTATCAGGAAGCAGACAGGCTAATAGTCAACCCAATTAGATCTCCTTACAATGATTTTTAGTGGTCCCAATTTACAATGTGTCTTTAAGCAGTGATGTGTGTGTGTGTGTGTGTGTGTGTGTGTGTGTGTGTGTGTGTGGTACTTGGAGTTGAATCCAGGGACATTCTACCTCCGAGCTTTATGCTCAACCCTATATTTTTTTTAAATTTTGAAATAGGGTCTCGCTAAATTGCTGAGAGGCTTACTCAGTTGCTGAGGCTGTGCTAAAATCTGCTGACATCTTCCTCTTTCTCAGCCTCCCAAATACTGGGATTATAGGTGTGCACCACCATGCCTGGATGCAAAGATAAGTTAATATGCTTTATTAACTTCCCTCCTTCCTAAAAAAAATAAATAAATAAAAAATAAAGAATAAGGACTGGAACCTAATTTTCTGTCTTCAAGCCCTTTGGGTCCACCAAGAGTCATATCTACAGGCTTGAAATCAATTCATTGACTTTTATATATTCTGGAGATACTGTATCTGCCTTAAATCTAGAGATATTAGGGAAAAGATATCTCTGGAGGAAACTTTGCTATGCATATTACCAAGAAGACTAGATGATAACAACCTTGGGTCATATCCTCTGGTCACATCCTCATATCCTTTTAAAAGACAAGGAAAGGGCAGGCTGGTGATCTGACCTTCCTCTCTGACTGCTGCATACTAATATTGTGAAAAAATGTCTCTATGCCTAAGGAGACCTGGCACTGGCATTCTTATACTTGTAACAAGTGCCTAAAGATGTTTTTTTCCAAATGACTTACCATAGTGAGATTTTCAACTACATTTTGGGCATGAATGTAGATTAATGTCTTAACACTGTTCACCTGTAAGAATCGCAAGCAATTATCTGATTAGATTTTATGAAGTAGTTTCCAAATCAGACCCCATCTGTGATCCTATCTAGTTGTGCAAGAAGGATGGTTTCACTCAGGCATAGAGTGCTAGGCTAATTGCTCAGACTCCCTTAAACAGTGACAGAAAGAAAGTTTGGTCCTGCAAAGGACAAGATAACAATTTGGCCTTCAGAATCAATAACTAGTTTTTTTTTTTTTTAAAGCACCATTATGAAGCCAATCTCCTTTAGAGATTATATGTTACCTTTATACTCTTATTATCAAGAACTTATAAACCAAATGGAAAAACAATAGAAGCTTAGATTTACATTATTAAAATCTGGCAGCAAACACCTCTAACACATCTACTGATTTTTTTTTTTTTTTTTTGTACTATGTACTGGACCCACGGGCCTTCTACCTTCAAACCTACACTACCAGTGCTATTTTATATTTTATTTTGAAGCAGGGTCTCATTAGGTTGATGAGAGTCTTACTACTTATTGAGGATGTCCTTGAGCCTACTATCTTCCTGTCTCAGCCTCTCAAATAATTAGATTACAGGTGTATGCCACCACACCCCACTCTCTTCTAAAATTTTGTGTTTATAGGTATTATCAAAGTCCTGGACAAGCAAGAAAGTTTTTATCAAATATTTGCCCATGTAGGCTAAAAGGTAAATTCAGAAAAGTCAAAATTCTTGGCAAGGAAACGAATCAATAAAATCAAGTCTATTCATTTCCTGGAATGTTGTTGGCATGTGATTCAGGCAACAGAGATAATTTTAAGTTCAGATTTTGCCTAATGTATGGGCCACATGAGAGTTTATTGGATAAACAACTTTTTTCAAGTGTTACTATATACTGAAAATGAATAATGGGATGTGTAAAAATATGCTCAATGGAGTCTTATGTTTTTATTCCTTGATATGATTGGCAGTAATATGTGGTTATTTACCTGAAGCTGAAAACAAAGATTAATCAAAGCTAGACAAAAATTCTCTGAACATTTCTCCCAAGACACACCTTCACGAGAAAAGGAGAAAAATTCTCCATTGTTTTTTCTATTTTATATCTTTTCATTTTTTAACATTTACAACGAAGCTGTCATAAAGGTTTTCAAGGATGAGGGATGAGTTTTATGGAATAAAAAATAACAATGGAAATTTCACTTGGGGTTTTGCTTCATATTGTCTGTAAGATAAACTCTTTTATGACTTTGCAAGTTGCTATTACTTAAATGAAAGAGGAGAGAGTTTGGTTTCTGCTTGTGTGCTCATAAAATAAAATCAGTATATATTCATAGTGGAAGTTGGGAAATACAGGAAAGGAAAAAGACAAAACAAATTACTAATAATTTCATAAAACCTTGAAAAATGCTAATGCTATCTTAACGATTTCCTTCCAATCAGTGCTATGAATAAATGTCCACTTATCTATTTTTATTATTAGGCACATTCATTTTTAGACATTTTCATCTTTATATCTTCATTTTACATAATTATAATGGTTAGTGAAGTCATACCGTTCTTCATAATAGATTAACCATAAGTTATTGTTGGATATTTCAAGCGATTTTCGATATTTTGCTAATATAGTAATACTATAATGAATATCTTGTTATATAAGATTTTCCTGTATTTCTTTTGGATAAATCCCTAAAGAATAATTACTAAGTAATCCTTCATTTCAAAATCTCTGAGTATACATATCAAATTAATTTTCAAACTGAATATGACTTTCTCATTGGTAGAATTTTGTGTCCCTTCCTTCCTTCCTTCCTTCCTTCCTTCCTTCCTTCCTTCCTTCCTTCCTTCCTTCCTTCCTTCCCTCCCTCCCTCTCTCCTTCCTTCCTTCTTCCTTTCTTTCCTTCTTCCTTCTTTTCTCCCTCCTTATTTCTTTTCATAGAAATAAGCCAGAATTATGGCTCCTCCATGAAATCACAATACTATACCTTTGGGGAAGGCATACAGCCATTCTGGAATATAATATTATCACTAACTGATGAATGTAGAATTGAAACACTGTCATGGTACCAGGAAACTTAGTTTCTGACTGCTTCAATCTGAAATTGCCATGAAATTCCATAGCAAGACTATTTCTGCTTTCAGCATAAATTTCTTTTAAGAATTCTGCTGGTGTTGTGGTGTTATCTCTTTGCGTGACTCTTCAATTTCTTAGAGACACATCTTACCAAAATATAATAGCTAAATTCATTTCATGCTCTGAACTGGGGATCATGTTTAGGACTTCACATACATTATCTCATTTAACCCATCTAATAGTGTTATGAGAATAGCACTAGCATTTTGTTCTCATTTTACAGATGAGAAAATAAAGAATCAGAAAGTTTAAATAATTGCCCTGAGTCATGTGATTAACAGGTAGTTGTATTAGTCTTCTTGGACTGCCATAATAAAATACCTTATATTGGGTGGCTTAAGCCACAGAATTTATGTTCACAGTTGTGGAGGTTGGAAGTCATAGATTATGATCAGATGGCCTTTGTTTCTGATGAGCTCTCTCCTCTCTCCTCCTGACTGCAGATAGCCACCTTTTCACTAATCCTCACATGTTTTTTTTCCCTTCATTTGAGTGCTCAAAAAAAAAAAAAAAAAAAGAAAGAGAGAGAAGCTGTCATGGTGTCACATGCTATAATTCCAGTACTTGGAAGCTGGGACAGAAAGGAAGCTGGGACAGAAAGGAAGCTGGGACAGGAGTATCGCAAGTGAGAGGTCAACCTCAGAAATCTGCTGAGACCCTGTTTCAAAATAAAATGGGGTTCTGGGTGTAGTTCAGAGGTAGAACACCCCTGGGTTCAATCCTCAGTACTACAGAAAATAATAATAACGAGGAAAAGGAAAAAGAGAGAGAGAGAAAATATGGATACATCTTCTTATAAAGATACTTATCTTGTAATTAATTTAGGACATGCATAATTCATGAAGTCATGAAGCAATGGTTCAAACTCAGCTGTTCTGGTTATCTATCGCCATGTGACAAAGTGCACCCCCAAAAGTTAATGGCATGAACATATCCTATTTTAGTAGGCTCATTAGTCTAAGGGTTAGAATTGATATTGGGCACAATAGAAAGAGCTTATCACTTTTCCAAAATGACAGGCCTCAGCTGGCATGGTTTGAAGAGTTTTTGAAGTGCCCTGGGCAGCTTCACAGGGACCATGGGTTTAACCTTTGTTTAGCCTTTGTTCCACTGAGTTGTCTAGTTCTTCCCCACATCATGACTGTTGGGTCTGAAATATTGGCATTGCTTCTTCACTTACATATCTGATGACTCTCACAGCCAGGATCCATCAAAGCAACTCTCTCCTTCTCTCTCTTTCTCTCCCTCTCCCACTCCTGTTCCCTCTCCAGGTGGCCTTTCTATATGCTAGTTTGAGCTTCCTTTTAACATGACCAAGTCAGAATAGTCAGATTTCTTATATGGTGGTGGCTCTCTCGCAGAGTGAGAATTCCAAAAAAAATCCACGATGCTTTCTCAGAAGCAGCATGACCTCATTTTTGCCAGATTGCTTGTCAAAAGGGAGTCATAGGCCTAGCCCAGAAATAAAGGTAAAAAAGGTAGGTCAAATAATTTGTGGATATTTTTATCCATTACACAGGCCTTATTGGACTCATATTGTTGGGCATTAATCTTGAGTAAAGATATGGTTGACTATTTTTCACTAAAGATAATGTTCTGATAGTGGCAACAGCCTGTGTCTAGTCAGAATGTGCAAAATGGAGTTCTGTGGGGAAGTGAAGAAAAATTATTGAGGTGACATATTCTGGCCCTTTTACCCACTCCAAAACACATACATTCTCTTTCCATCTTCTTCTCAACAGATGATGAGAAAATAGTTGATGGAAGTTCATGTGTAGTTTTGGTCTCATTGTTCCCTGAAGACCTGTTTGCCTAGAGGTGAAAGATGTAAGTTCTTTCCTCCTCCATTTTGCCAGTCTATAGTGATGGTTCACCAGTGGGTGACTTAGATTGCTGCTTTTACTATGATGGTAGAGTTTCATATAGGTAGAAACTTCTACATGTCTTTAAGTATAAATCCGAACTTGTATATATGTGATAACTTGTATATAAATATATATAGTCTTCATGTCTTATTTTCAATTGAGTTGGACTATGGAGCAGAGAGCACCTGTCCCTCTCGGACTCCAGGACATGGTGGGGGTGATAATTATCCAAATTTAATATATAGGCTTATATATTTTATTTTTCTATCACACGCACACACATAAAATCTTTTTTATAAATTCTAATACTCATCTAATACTCTTTGGTTTTCTTATTCCTTTTCATACTATATTATTCAGCATTTTCAGAACAGTTACAATAATATTGGAACAAATTCATTTACTTTCTTAGTTTTAGTGTCACTAATGCTTTACTATTAAATAGGAATTAATATATTAATATACAAGGGAAATGCTTTATTAAAAATACCATATATCAACTGAGATGGTCATTGGCCTTTTTTCCTCTTATTGCACTTATAGCTATGAGGATGTTTAGAAACATATTTTAAAATGCCAAAAGGTGCCAAGGTTGGTGGCTCACTTCAGTAATCCCAGCTGTTTGGAAGGCTGAGGCAGAAGGATCACAAGTTCAAGGCCAGCCTTGACAACTTAGTGAAACCTTGCCTCAAAATAAAATTTTAAAAAGAACTTGGAGCCAGGTGTGGTGATGCATGCTTGTAATCCCAGTACTTGGGAGGCTGAGACAAAAGGCTCATAGGTTCAAAGCCAGCCTCAGTAATTTAGCGAGACCCCCTGCTACTTAGTGAGACCTTGTTTCCAAATAAAATATAAAAATAAGACTGAGGGTATAGCCCAAAGGTAGAATGCCCCTGGCTTCCATCCCCAGTACCACAAAAAAAAAAAAAAAAAAAAAAAAAAAAAAGACTAGTGGTGTAGCTAGGTAGAGTGCCCCTAGGTTCCATACCCAGTAACACACACACACACAGACACACACACACACACACACACACTCTAAAATATTATTGGTGATGGGTAGGCACACTCTGGTGATGGTGTAATCATTGTACAGAAGTTCATATACCTACAAACAAGATGGGTTTTGCAGTATTTTCTTAGTATTAATATATTTGTTTTCATGGGTGAGATTCCCCTACCTTCTTTGTGGAAGTTAGGGAAATCTATTTCATTTATCCTACATTTTCAGTATGAAGATTTCACTAGCTTTCTAAAATGAATCAGATAGCTTTCCACTGGAATTTTGCTTTGATTAGAGTCTTTGAAGAGATTAAATTGATGCGTTGATTTTACTGATCACAAATTTCTTAGTCAGGAGGTCAATTAGTAGAAAAATAGAATCTCTGAGATATTTAAATAGACAGCTAATGGACTGAGGAATGTGTGTTTAGGAAAAGAGGCAGGATCTCTCGCATATAAACATCTCACGAAGAGGGAGGGTGTATGTATTTGTTATTGCCTTTGTAAGAGGAGAAAAAAAAATCAATGCTGTTCAGTTCTGAAGGGCCTTTGGCCACAGGAGCCTTATTTGAAGAGACAGCAAGTTAGAACAAACAACAGCTGAATACAAATACCCTATTTACCATGAATATCAGAAATTAACAGCATTTAGGCTTTCCATGGTAGTAGTATAACTGGCTTGCATTTAATGAACCCAAGGAAAGAAGAATTAAATCGAAGCCCAAATTTGCTCACTCAGCAAACATCTAGAGAATGATGGTTATGAGGTCAGGTACAGAACTAGGCAATAGGTCTTGGGCATGAGAAAAGAAGGATAATTATTATGTCTTTAGTACAAAGATAAAAATGGTTATTGAGCTCTTTGAATGCAATGGTTCATAACGCTTGCCTGTCAGGATAATTTAAGTGATGACTTGACTCATAATATTTATACAAAGGATTAAAAGAGAACTATGCTTAATAAGATGTGTCTCTCCTTTCTTTTTCTCCTTCCTTTCATCCCAGGAGAGAGAGAGAGAGAGAGAGAGAGAGAGAGAGAGAGAGAGAGAGAACAAGAACATGCCAAACAATGTATTATACTACATCATTGCTGTGCACTTAAAAGCTTACTTGTAATTTCATATTAGCAACTTATGTTTAATAAATGAGGAGACCAATGAAACATCTTAATATTGAAATTTTCTTTTCTTTTTTTTGGGGCGGGTACTGGGGATTGAACTCAGGGGCATTCTACCTCCAAGCTACACCCCCAGCCCTATTTTTTATTCTTTATTTTGAAACCGAGTCTCACTAAGTTGCGGAGTGCCTCACTAGGTAGCTGAGGTTGGCCACGAACCCGGATCCTCTGGTCTCAGCCTCCCAAATGTTGGGATTACAAGCGTGCGCCACCACGCCCGACAAGAAATTTTCAATTCTATAAACTTTGCTAAGATCATTGTCTATACTTTGAAATCCTGTATGTCCTTCAAAATTCAATTCGAATGTCTACCTCCCTTACAGAAAACCTTCCGCGGATCACATATGGAAGAAAGGGATTCCAGTCAGAATTTGCTAAGGGTAAATTACCTACTACAGGCCAAGTGCTCTGCTAGGTTCTTTATAATGACATCTCATTGAGTCCTCAAATAATTTTTTTTATGCCAAACATTATCTCTCATTATGTAGTCCAAGAAAGAGGCAAGAGTAATCATATTTCTCAAAGTCATCAAATGGTAAAATATCATAGCCTGCTTTTAAGCAAATATTTTATTGACTAAAATCATCCTATTTATTTCAAATTATAAGGCAGTATTTCCTCCAAACATCTCACAATTGTGTTTACTTTCCTGAGTCATTAATACATGTTGTCTTGTTTTTGTATATAAGTATAGGACTTGGCACTTGGAAAGCACTATTAAATTTGGCTGAGTTTTACCTATGTATATTAGCTCAAAACAAGATGTATGCTACATTCAAAAGAAGATAAGAGACAAGGCCACCATAGAATGTATGTCTGTTAGATAGAATAGGAAAAAGTTTAGGATAATAAATAAAATATGCCTATTTCAAAAATATTTCATACCTAAGATAATACAAATTTCTCTTACAAACATTTCCAATGTTTGACTATCTTAAAAAATTTCATTTTGCTTTAAAGGCTTAATTTGGAAATTTTCCTCCAAGAAGTTTCTGGAGGCAGGACAATAGACAACTTGTATATGAATATGCCACTCACTTTACAGTTACTGATGGGTCATCTTATCAGCCATTGGTGGAGATATTTACTAAAGTATGTTGCTCATATTTGGCAAAAGAACTAATTTAGACCTCTCTTAGAGGAAAAAATTCCCCATTAGGCACCAAAAGCAACCCCAGGAGATGACAATTACAAGTTAATAGGATCATTTATTTTTGTGTTTATATTTTTCAGCTGAAAGAAATACATTAACCACCAAGGGAGACCTCAAGAGAGAGTGTATAGGAGCTAAAAAGTACAGTTTATTTTATCATCTTGCAAACCAGGCCATCAGCCAAACAACTAAAGTACGTCACTAAACCAAGGTAAATACAAGAGAGGAGAGTTTTGAGTAAGAAACTATTTAGAAAGAATGATTCAGGTCTGAGATTAATTGCAAAATCCATGAAAGAACTTCCAAGAATAAGTGTTTGATATTAATTTGGAAATTGATATGTGAGCATTACGAGCAAATGCAATGCATAAAGGATAAAAAAGTAGACGGCTAAGTCAAACTTCAAGTACAGAATTGGAAACTGAGGGGCGCATTATTATTCATTGCAGCATTATTCACAGTAGACAAGGTGTGGAAGTAACCCAAGTGTCCACCCATGGATGAATGCATATGAAAATTCTGATATCTTACTACATAATTTAAATATAGAATGTCCTCTGGAAAAACTCATGCACCGACAATGCAAACGTGTTCAGAGATAAAATGATTCCACCATGTGGGATCTAATCTCATCGGTGGATAGATCTGTTGATAGATTAGTGGATTTACTAGGTGGTAAGGTAGGCAAGTAGGGTGTGGTTAGAGGAGGCGGGTTATTGGGGGGTGTGGCCTTGGGAACTATATATATGTATGCATTCTTCAAATATATATGCATATATTCCCCATTATATATGTGTGTGTGTGTGTGTGTGTGTATGTGTGTATTCACCACCATTCCCTGAGCTCTACAGATTTAACTCAGCCTAATATAGACTGAAAACTCCAGAACTGTGAGCAAATAGATCTTCCTTCCTCTAAGAAGTGGTTGGCAGTTAGTTGGGGTCACAGCAGTGAGACTGTTGACTGATGCAAAAATCATATGTGCAGTGCGATTTAGCCTTAATAAAGAAGGAAATCACGCCATATGCATCACCATGGCTCAAGTGGGATGACGGTATGCTAACTGAAGTGAGGCAAATTCAGGAAGACAAACCTTGCGGGATATCCCTTGTAAATGCAACCTAAAATTGTTGGACTTAGAGTAACAGCATGTAGAATCAAAGTTGAAAGGAAATAGAGGTAGGAAAAATGAGAAGATAATAGTCAAAGGGTGTATACACATTTCAGTAATGAAATAAGTAAATGCTAAAGATCTAATACACAACACAGTAACTATAATTAATAATAAGAATTCATTGCTTACTTGAAATTTGCTAAAGGAATACTTCTTAAGTGTTCTCAAAAATGCACAAATAATAATTATGTCAGGTAAGCAATATGTTAATTAGTTTGGCTATTGAATCATTATCAAGGCAGACATATGTTAAAACTCCATGCTGTACATCTTATAGATGTATATATAGAGATGTATGTAATTTTTATTTGTCAATTATAATTCATTTTTAAAAAGCATATTAACTCAACCTTTTTTTTCTATGACACAAAATTGAACACAGTTTTATGTCAAAAGGTAGTAAATGCATAAAAAAATAAAAAATAAATAAATAGTATTATGTAGAGGATCATAATTAGTAATATTTATCGGGCAGTAGTATTTTTATAGGTATTAAAATGAATAGAGAATAACAATACAGGGTTTGGAGTTGAACCAAAACAAAAGGCCTGCCTTTAAAATTCTGCAAGTATCTCCTGTGAGAAAATGATCCCTCATTCTCTGCCTCTGTAAAACAGGACCAATACTGCTTATATCATAGGGCATTTTGGCTTTATTTGAGGTACCAGTGGTAATGATAGTTTTATAGCACTTCTAGTTCTTTAAGTTATAAGTCACATAGTTAGATCATAATAAATGACTTCATGGTTGCAGTCAAATTTTTCTTGCTTGTTTTTTTTATAATTCAAAAGACACATTTTCATTTTTATACTGACATACACGCACACAGCACTTGGTGAGTCTTTCATTGTTACTGATAGAAGAATATAGATTGATATGACAAAAGCATTGAAAACAATTTCTGAAGAGTAGGATTAGGACACAAGAATATGAAGAGATAAGTAAAGTTTGAGAGAATTTGTGAAGACAAAATTGTCTAGTACAGAAAGCACAGAAAGAAAGGACCCAGGAAGAAGTCCTAACTTCCTGGACTCTTGTTTTGCCTATGTTTGAATTATAAACATTATATTGAATCCGTAAAATTATTCAGAAATGACCCCTGATAGCGGCAAATGTAACAGGAAAACTGGATCCATCCTGTGTGTGAGCAAAGACTGTCAAAGACTTTGCAATGTTGTGTGTCCCAGGATACACATACCTAGTTCCCTCCCTCACAAAATCGTTATATATAGTCCATTATTAATTTTTCCCAGTGACTCAGTTTGCTTGTGCCATCATTTTTCTGTGTAAATGTGGATGGTTGAAGTAATAAACGCTGACTCCTAAATTGTGCATCAGTAAAAAACAATACTTATCTTTCTAATTCAATGTGTGCCTTTGTTATTGGATTGTTTATTTGCACCTTTGCTTTAAGAGAGTAGACCATGCAAGTGCAAATAAAATGTCCAATGCAATAAATGGAAGAGATAACTATATATGTAGGTAACAAATTTATGGGTAACCTATGTGGAGATTACATAAGTAACAATTCCTGGTATTTCTTTGCATTTCTGTCTTTGGAACCAATCTTTGGAATGACATTTTACTGATGGTGTCTAACAGGAATATCTTTCCAGGAAACTGGAAGTACTCAGAGTTTACTCAAGGACTCCAGGATATTTTTCAATATCTTTTTTTTGGGTACAGATCTCCCACTAAAATTTGTGAAAATATTAAGTATTTCTTTCTGTCCAGAAATATTTCAGTTATCCAGCATACCAAAGTCTAATCTTATTCTTAATTGTTTGTAAGGAGGTCATGATTAGAGACATTTATTCCAACATTACTGTATACGAGAGGACACTTGTATACAAGAGGACTTACTTGAGCCAAAGACATAGTTCAGAATAGCTGTTAATGGTGGTGAGTTAGGGGTTAAACTGAGCATAAAGCAGTGCCTCCTGGTGGAAAGGAGAGATCAAGACACCCCAGAAATAGGTGATAAATACTTAAGAGGTGACAGGTGCTTGAGTTAAAAAGACCTGGTTTTAAGTATTGGTTTTTCCTCTGTTATTTACATACTGAGGATATATAAAAGTGCTTAAAATTGCATTTAGAAATTAACAAGTGCCTAATAAATGGAAGCTGTTATTATTTTAGTGATATGTTTTCAAGAGACCAAAACATATGCATTTGGTCAACTGACAACATTTTACCCTTTAACTTGTGATGTTATATAAGTCTAAACTTCTGTTTCATAAATCTTAAATGTCATTTTCTCAAAAGAATTTTCTATGAGAGAAAAATAATTTTTAAATGCATCTCTACAGATCTGCTTATCTTAATGTTTTATTATGAATTTGTTTTACTTCTATCTTATTCCTGAGGAGACATGGACTATGCACCTACAATAAATGTATAGATTAATCCAGGCATGGGAACACACACTTGTAATCCCAGTACTTGGGAGGCTGAGACAGGAAGAATCTCAGGTTCATGGCCAGCCTCCGTAATTTGTGAGGCCCTCCATAGCTTACTGAGATCCTTTTTAACAATAAAAATAAAATAGGATTGGAGGTTTAGCTGAGATAGGATTTTCATGAAGTGACTCTAGTACCTTTCTAAAAATTTGGAGCTGCGCTTGGTGGTATGTGTCTGTAATCTGAATACTTGGGAGGCTGAAACAGGAGGACCACAAGTTCAAGGACAGCCTCAGCAAAGTAGTGAGACTCTCAGCAATCTAGTGAGACTCTGTTTTATTTATTTATTTATTTATTTATTTATTTATTTATTTATTTATTTATTTATTTATTTATTTATTTATTTATTTATTTATTTGTGGTACTAGGGATGGAGCCCGGGGGCATTCTACCTCTGAGCTACAGCCCCAGCCCTAGTTTTTTATTCTTTATTTTGAAACAGAGTCTCACTAAGTTGTGGAGGGCTTCACTCAGCAGCTGAGGTTGGCCGCGAACCCAGATCCTCCAGTCTCAGCCACCCAAATGCTCGAATTACAAGCATGCACCACCACACCCAGCTGAGACTCTGTTTTAATGAAATAAAAATAAAAAGGGCTAGAGGTCATATTGTAATTATATATATATATATATATATATATATATATAAAATTGGTTTTTTTTTACTAGAGACTGAACCCACGGACAGTGCACCTCTAAGTTAGACCCCCAACTCTTCGTAATTTTATTTTGAAACAGGGCCTAAGTTGCTGTGGTTGGCTTCAAACCTTCAATCCTCTGGTCTCAGTTTCTCAAGTACTAGAATTATAGGTGGTATGCACCACCACACCTGACTTAAGTTGTTAGTATTTTATTCAGAGTTTTGCATCTAGCTACCTGAGGGATTTATATTAATTTTTGTTTTTTTTTCTTTTCTTGTATATTTTCATTGTCAAATTTTGTATGGAAAGGGAATACTGGTATCATAAAGTGTTTTGAACATTCTACTTCCTTTCTGGTTTATGAAAAAAGAAAACTAAGTTAAATAATACTATTTCTCTTTTTTTTGTTTGCAATTTTCAAATATATTTATACTATTTGTGAATAATTTTAACAAAATAAATTTGATTTATACTATAAATTTAGAACATTTTAGAACTTCTATTTCTTCTACAATGAGTTTTTGTATCGAGTGTTTAAGGAACTCCTTCCATCTGTTTCATGGAATTTATTAGCAAAAGCATTTCATAGCATTTCTTTGCTGTCCTTTAATGTCATAGAATCAGTACTGTTAGATTCACTTTTATTCTCTATATTTATCACTTATTCTTTTCTTTCTGTGGTTAATTTTGTAAATCTTTTCAGAATCTAGATTTAAGTATACTTAATTTTATCTGTGCTTTTTAGGGTATTGCATTTGCTGTTTTACACTTTCCAATTTTTTCTGATTTATTTTATGCTCCTTTGATTTAAATCTTAAGGTGAAAGTATAGGGAATTGTTTTTAAGCATGTTGTCTTTTCAAATATAGTAATTTAAAGCTATAATTTTGTTTCGATACTCATAGCTACAGCTCACAGATTTTGAGTTTTTTTACCTTTTAATTAGTTCAAAATATTCTTACATTTCCACTGTAATTATTTACTTTTGTTTGACTTGTAGGTCATTTAGAAATTTAAATTTGGTTTGCAAATATTTTATAGAAATTTAAATGTCATTGATTTCTAATTTAAATGTTTAGAGAGCACTTGTATACAATTTCAAACTGGAGGTTCATTGAGATTTATATTATAGCCAAACATATGGTTTATCTTGAAAAGAATTCAATAAATAGTCAAAAAGTATGTTTACTCTGTGAATTTTTCTTAGGATGTTCCATATGTATGAATTAGGCCAAGTAGGTTGATAATGTGGTTGAATTCTTTTATACACTCATTTTTTTCCCCACCAACTAATGCCCTTATTTATTAAGACAAGATGTTAAAATATCCAGCTATCTTTGAGGATTTTTTTCCCTCTTTACCGCTTACAGTTTTCAGAATGAATTTTGATTACATTGCATCAGGTAAAGCTATATTTAGAATTGTCATGTCTTCTTGACGCATTGCTTTTTGTGTATCATTATGTAGTTTTCGTTTTTGATCTCTTTGTACCTTTCATTATGAAATCTACTTTGTCTGTGTGTAGGGGGATACTGTGGGTAGAACCCAGGGGCATTGTATCTCAGAGCTATACCCCCTATTTTTTTTTTTTTCAACACTGTCTTGCTAGGTTGATGAAAGTCTCACTACTTGCTGAGGCTCTCCTTGAACCTGTGATCCTCATGTCTCAGCCTCTCAATTACCGGGATTATCAACCCAGTAATTATATAAAATAACTGTATTAATAACTATTTATTAATATAGTTATTTTAGTTAAGTCAGTTACAGGGTTTTTTATTCTTGATGTTTGAATGGTTTATTTTTTAATTCCTTTACTTAAAGTTCATCTAGGTTTTAAAGATAAAGTACATATTTTACAGATAGTAAACAGTACATAGGACCTTGTTTTCTTTTTTTCTAGTCTAACAATCCTTGTGTTTTATTTGACATTTATTTAACCAAACACAGTGGCATCTTCCTGCATTCCCAGTACTTAGGAAGTTGCGACAGGAGGATCACAGGCTCAAGGCTAGTACACAATATCTTATCAAGATCTTGTTTAAAAAAAAATTATGTTTTTAAAGAGCTAGGGGTGTAGGTTAGGAATAGAATGTTCCTGGGTTCAATCCCTAGTAACACACACACACACACACACACACACACGTACACACACACATGCACCACACATACACACTCATGCATATACACACAAACACACATTCATTTAGTTCCTTTGTTGTTAATGGAATCACTAATATATCTAGGTTTAACCATTCCAAATGTTTTCAGTTTGTCACTTCTGATTTTGTTCCTTTGTTTCTTCTTTAATGACTTGTTGGATTAATTAAAAAATGTTTAGTGACTATTTTATTTCCTCAATTGACTTAGCACAGACTAGCAAAATGCATTTTTAACTCACTATCCTGTTATAACTTTTCATGCTTTACCCTCCCTGGCCTTGACCCTTCTCACTTCCTGCTTTACACTTCACTAATGCAATCATCTTAACAAGGTGGAAGTCCATTTACCAATTCAACAATTCAGTTCTAAAGATGCATGTTATTATAAACCCTAGCTTACATTATGATTTTACTCTAAGTAATCAGTTTGCTTTTAAATAAATGATGTGAAGAATGAAAACATGGTATTTTATATTTACCCATTTTCTTACAATTTCCAAACTTAATAATAAAGATAAAGAAGTGAAAATGAAAAGAAAAAAAAAACTTTCTTATTTGGAGAATGTTGAGGTTTTAATTGACATGGACATATAATGATATTAGACTATAAATATCTGGTATTTGAGAGAAATATGGTTGATTTAAGAGAAATGTATTTATGCTTCAGCTCTCAAAGAATTAACATTACACAATTTTGATTTGTGGGCAATGTGCCTGTGGGGGGTGATGGAGAGGCTATTCAATAATGTGGAAAAATAAGAATATATTGAAAATAGAAAAATAAAGACTTAAAAATATTGACAAAGAAGGTTTTCAAGGTTACAAATTAAATGAAAGCACCTGGAAATATTTTTAAAAGCTACACTAGATTTCAGCACATGGGAAGAAGAAAAAGAGGGTGGTGGTGTTAAATATGATGAGGATTTTAAAGATAATTCCTTAAGAGCTTTGGATATGATACTCTGTGTATTAAGAAATTAATGTGTCTCATGTTGTTTCATCCTTTCAACAGTCTCTAAGGTAGGTGGATTTATCAACATTATGCAAATGAAAAAGTTTGGAAAATAATAGGTAATTCATCCCAGGTGGAATTAACAGATGTTGGGTGAAAACAAATTTCTGATTCTAAAGACTGCTTGTTTAAGACTAAGTAACATTGCTTCATTCTTTGATTTGCAAGACAGAAGTCAAATAGATAATCAAATATTAATTTTGAAAATCTAATAGATTTATCTTGGTATTTTACAAAATATGTAAAGATAACCACCACTAATAATACAATTAAAACATGTCATCCAATGACAACACAGGGTAAACTACACAAACTTAGTTGAAAAAAGAAACATATTCCAGGTATAACATAACTACAAGATGAAAAATAAAATGATAAAACAAATATTTATTTAAATTAATGTAAATTGTTTAATTTTCAAGTTTCTTAGATTTTATTGAATTGTTTGTCTAAGCTGAGCCCAATGGTATACACCTGTAATCCCAGTACTTGGGTAGTTGAGATAGGAGGATTGCAGGCTTGAGGCCAGCCTCAGCAACTTAGCAAGGCTCTCAGCAATTTAGTAAGAGGCTGCTTCAATAATTAAAGAAAAAGTCTGGGGGTGTAGCTCACCAGTGCCAAAATAAATAAGTAAATAAATAAATAAATAATAATTTAACTAAAAGTTGTTTGTTGGAGACTCAATAAAAATGTATCAGTAATTAAAAAGTTACAGAAACTCTTTTGGACAGATTAAATAACAGGGAAAATGTTACAAATACATAGTTTTGAAAAGTATTAACACAAAGTAAGCAATATTATTTTGTAAAACTTACAGGAAATCAATAGTGATATAAAGATACAAAACTTTACACACTTAATATTGGGATCTTCATAGACTTTTAAGTTAAACTTTTAAAAATAATATAGTAAATTAAGAAAGACATTTCATATGTATTTTAATAAATATATAATATACACTATCTACTATATTTATCATCTATTCATATATATTAGTTACCATATTGTAATTTTAAACTGATTTGACAGATTAATAAATTACAAAAATTACAGTTTATAAAATTATAAATAAGTACAAAAGTAAAATGGATTTTTATCCTTTGGCCAGAATTCTTAGATGTTATTTTTTTTCAAATAAGCTTTTTATAGTTATGTAATGGTACAAATTCGAGATTTTATATTTGTACTTTTATAGAAAGAAATTGGAGAACAGATTAAATGTGAAATAATAATAAAGCACAGAATGTATAAATAGGTTATATATTTTAAGGAGATAGTTATTTCCAAACTAAAAGAACATTTACCAAAGTATATACTGTTTATATTTATGATAGGAAAAAGCACTGCAATTAATTCTAAAGATAAGAAAATTCTCAAAGCTCTCATCTTTTTCATTATTGATATAAGTTCCATGTCCTGCTTGTCTCCAAAATAATGAAACTTTAGCTTAAATTTTTAAACATAATCTAATATGGGATCATTGAGGATAAAATTATAATGAAGGTAATCTAAAAGTAGCTAAGGTTATAAGTAACATCAATTCCCTGTTATAAACATATTGTCTCTTCATGTTTAGTGCTTGACAGAAACAAGAGCCAAAAATGTTTTCATTGTCTATGGAAAATGCTAGAATATTCTGGCTCTGCTTGCTCTCTACAAATTAATAGAAACTAAGATCCCCTCGTCCTCCTAAAGAATTTTAACAAGTTGTAGACTCTTAGGATAAGTAAAATTATATTTTTAAATTTAACTGAGATTATTTTATAAGCTCTTAGATAAAAGTTGAATTACATGCTATTTTTCTTCAACTTCAATTTTCAATTCTAATTGCTAAATTATGATAGATTTTGATGAGTTCCATACAAGTTTACGCAATTAAAATTTCACAGCCCATGGTAAAGCTCACTCACTCAGAAATATGTTGAGGTACACTTGTAGTTCCCCTGTCCTACAAGCAGTAGTCTTGTAGATCACAAATTATTCACATTTAATTTAAAGAATAGAAACCTATATTGTAATTTGTGGCATATTTATGAGTAACCTATGACCATCCCTTTGTGTTAGAAGTGATTGTATGCCTTTGTTACTTATTGTGATCAATACAGTTTATAATGTTGGTGAGAGGTCATCTGCATTGCAAAATATTTTTCTAGGGTTTACTAGATATGATAAATAACCTGTTTGTATATCCTTTTGGCTCACTGGGAGCTTAAAATACAGGGGAGAAACTCATGTATAACCAGGATAAAAGTAAAACTTTAAACAAATGAAAGTAAGAGTTTATTTGAGCAAGGAAAAATTCATGAATCAGGCAGCAACCTAAGCCAGGGGAAGTTGAGTAGGCAGTATTCATAGACAAAAAAGGAAAGTGATTTTCAGAAAGAGGTTGATTGGTGTGAGTTTTGCATTTGCCTTGGGTGAACATGATCTGATCAGTTAGCAGTCATCTTGACTAGACTCAGCTATTTGTTACTTAAATTGCAGGCTATTTACATAGTACATTATGTTGCAGCTTGCTAAATACAAAGGCATCTTTAGGCCAAATTTAAGGCCAGTCTGCTATAAAGCTATTTGGCTCATGATTTGATGGACTTGTACTGAGTACCGTGAGGAGCTTAGAGTCACCAGTAGGAGGCATTTTCATGTCCTTTGCAGTATTTTTTGATCAGAGAATTCCTTTATAGAAATAAGCTGCTTTGATCTGGTGTGATGGTGCTTGCCTGCATTCGCACTACTTGGGATGGTGAGACAGGAGTATCATGGATTCGAGGCTAGCCTTAGCAATTTACTGAGGCTCTCAGCAATCTAGCGAATGAGATCCTGTTTCAAAATAAAAAATAAAAAGGGGTGGGTGGTATTGTTTTGGAGATAGAATGTCCCTGCAGTCCATCCCTAGGACCACAAAAGCAAATAAGCAAATAAGCAAAAATAGCTATTTTTCAAAGTGGGCAATCTTTGGAAAAAGGCTAGGTAAACTCAAATGTATATATCTGGACTCAATCATTTCAAAATTGTAAAACAGGGCAAAATAATCTTCCCGTATGAGAAATGTCTGTAGATAACCAGTCTTTCTCCAGTTTTAACTTATTCCCATGATAGTCTTCTCAGCATAAATTTACTTGGCCTTCCATTCATATTATAATTTCAAATTATGAAGATTGATAGTAATGAAAGTCTAACAATGTGTATTTCATTGTTCTGATGAAATTTTTGCAATTTTGGGAAGACTGTGTTTCACAAATGTAAGTTCTTAGATATGTAGCCATTGATCTATATCTATCTACACACGCACACATTTGTATAATAGAAATTATACAAATGATAAATTATATATCTCTACAATAGAAAATATTTTATAATACATATATATATATATTACCTAATATAGACACAAATGAGAAGTAGGCTATACCAATTGATAGGCATGGGAATAATGGTAGTGATGGTCTTAGGAGTTTATTTAGGGCCAGACTCTGTGTTAAGACATCTTATTTTTTTCTTCATATCCATTCCTAGCACTGATTCTGCTCTTTTAAAGGAAAAGCAAATAAAAATAAAAATAAAAATAAAAATAAAAACTTAGAAAACATTACTATTTGATTTTTACAATAACTTTTTGAGGTAACTACAGTTTTTTAAATAATCTTTTAGCAAAAGAGAAAACCAACCTACAGTGTGGCTAAAAGCAAATTTTCCAAGGTGCTAGATTTCAGGGTCTATATCCAACCCCTGCCTGTTGGAGTCCATGGCCAGCTGTTCTAATCCACCTGCAATACCACTCCCGTGATACATTTTAGTACCCACTAAAAAGAATGAGACAAGAGAAGTGGAAAAAATGGTCATCTGTATGTGACCACACCTTAGCCTGTCTACTCCCCTGTTGCACATTGGCTACCTGCAAAATCCAAACTGAAATTGCTTCCCTACCACATCTGCATCCTCAGGAGAGAAAATGTGATATTTTCCTAGTCGCCTGCTCTCACTATATCGCCTTTGTCATTTTCTTTTCCTTTCCTGATTCACCAATCCCTGTTTGATGCTTCTCACCCTTCACTTGTGCCAACCATCCTCCCACCACAGTCTCACACTTCCAAGTAAGAGATCCGATAACATTTCTCAATCTAGTGTTCGTACTGACCAGTCAGATCCCTCATTTGCCCTCTAGACAATGCTAGTCATATATAAGACTGACGGCCAGATTCAGAAAACATAAAAACATCACGAGGTTCCATTCCACTATTTTTATGTTTAAAAAAAATCCCTGAAATTCGTATTCTGATACAATTAAAATAAAACTATATCAGTCAAACAAACCCAACTTGGCTTGATGTAAGAATAAATGAAAGGTGTGCCACATGTCTTACAATAACAAACAAACCTGTCAGTACTGTAATTGCTCTTAGAAACTATGGAGCAAATGACCTCTTTGAGCACTGCTTCAGATTCCCCAAAGCAAAGTGATCCCAGGAGAGAGCAGTCATCAAGTCCCTGAAGTGACATCTCCACAGATCTGCCAACGTGTGAGGGTGACAAGCGATTTAATTACTGACTAGACAGACTCTCCTTCCCTAAGGTCCCTTTGTGAGATTGTATGAAATAATTCTCTTCAAATTTATTCCAGAAATGTGTCAGCACTGCACATCCTTTTATTTTTACATAATCAGAGAGATGGATCCTTTTCCAAATTTATTTATTTGGGTAAGATGTTGACAGTTTGTTGTTATTATTATTATTATTATTATTATTATTATTATTATTGTTTTTCTTATCTACTTAGATGTATTGTTACTCTTAACTACTTAGATGCTAGTTCTTTTTGAGAATTAAAAAAAGAAAAAAATTGTCAATGTGTGAAAATGTGGTTGGTTATTCTTCATAATTGAAAGGAAATCTGTTTCCTCTAGTACTGTTTAATAGTTTAGGTGAATCTTTGTTTTCTCTTTTGTTCTCCATGAATTTCCTCCTTTCTCTCTCCTTTCTCTCCATTCAATATATTTATTTTGTGTATACTTTATTTCAAAAACTGATACATTATTAAAACATCATAAAACATCATTAAAATATTATAAAAATTTAAAAAAGAGTCCCTAAGTATTTTATACCTATTAATGTATTTAATTTAGACAATCACCATATGAGATCAGTATTATTATTCCAATCTTAATAAGAGAAAATTGAAACAATGAGAATTTAAATAAATTGTCCAATTTCAAGTAGCTGTTAAGACACAGAGTAAAGATTAGAACAAAGGATACTGACCTACAGACTGTACCCATAAAATTACATTATTTTGCTAGTGTATAGTAAAATCTTAAGAGTAAGAAATAAAATTAACATGAGCTACATTGAAAGGTCTCTCGAATTACTTTCATGATTAAGGTTAACAGTTAGAAGAGAGGCCAAACTTGAATTTCAGATAAGCAATAATTATTTAATGTAAGTATGTCCCATGTATTTTATAAAAATATTTAATGTTTATATTAAAATATTTCTATTGTTTATCTTAAATTCAAATTTAACTGCATTTCCTGAGATGTTTTTTGCCTTTTTCTTTTTTGATTAAATGTGATAACCTTACTCATGGAAGTTGCTAGCATCACTATGTTTATATGTGTTTTATGTAATTTGTATTTAATGATAAAGAACACTTTATATTGTATTTTCATGTAAGTACATTTATATTTACATAATATTCTTAGACATTTGTATAAATAAATAATTTTCACATTTTTGTAACTTATGAGTTGTTACATAAATCTATATAGTTTATATGCTCTATACAATACTTATGCAGGACTGAGGCCCAGAATACTCAAAGTCATGTATCTGGCAAGCTGGAGTAAAACCCTTATTTCTGACTTCAACATACTCTACCATTATAATCTTAATTGAAATTATTTCAACATCCTTGTAGTATAGCAGAAAAAAAATGAATACAAACCAAAGACCACTCCAAAAATGATTTTTTAAAAAATAGAATATTAAAATTCTGCTATCATAATAAATTCAGCTTTAGGTATGCATAATTAAATGATCCAAACTACAGACACACAGCTTCATTTTGTAGATGAAAACCAATAACATTAAAATGTGGCATTGGTTGTAGAAGTGATTATTTCCATTTACCAAAACATCTCCAAAGTACTCTATTAAAAGACTTCAGCAATCCAAATCTCTGGGAATTCGACAAATTCTTCTCATAGGTGAACGAGAGAGAATAATTTATGGGGCCTGAAGTTTACTCTTTAAAACACTGCTAGATGGCATCTACTGTGTGGAGATTGAAATGCTTAGCATCAGGAAGTAAACGATTACACCATCAGAGGTGCCTCCCTCCTTCCCAGTCACTTAGAATCAAGTTCATGTCCCTTGCTCTAGTCTGTATCACGAGTTCTATGTGGTCTCATTACTGATTACAATCTCCTAAATTATTTAAACACTCCTATTTTTTAATAAAACCTTTAAACTCTTTTAAGAAATGTATGGGAATAGATTTCATCTTTAGGAAACATACCTAAGCACAGTCATGTATTCTGTCAATATAACAGAGATAGTAAAGTCTTTAGTTGACCTTTGAAAGGAAAAGGTACCGGGTTTATCTTTTTTTTTTTTTTTTTTTTTTTTGCTTCTACTATCATTACTGAGGCTACCATTACTATATAAAAAATAAGTGGATCTATGAATAAGTAAGATAATGATAGGTATGTCAGTCAGCTTTTCTGTGATAAACATAAATGACAGGCACAACTTAGAAGAGGAAAGATGTATGCTGGCTCATGGGTTCAGAGGTTTCAGTTCATGGGTGCACAGCTCCACTATTCTAGGCTTGAGGTGAAACAGAATGTCATGGCAGTAGGATGTGGTAGAGGAAAGCTGCTCAGCTAATGGCAGCAGAGAGATAGAGATAGAGATAGAGATAGAGAGAGAGAGAGAGAGAGAGAGAGAGAGAGAGAGAGACGAGAGAGAGGCTGGAAAGAAGATCAACCCTTCCAGGGAACCCCTCCCACCATTGATCTACTTCATCCAACTAGGTTCTGCAGCATTCCAGTAGTCAGGCAACCAGAGTAGATTAATCCCCTGATGAGGTCACAGTGCTCATGATCCAATCACTTCCCAAAGTCCTAACTCTGAACACATGAGACTTTGGGGGACATTCTATATCCAAACCACCATAGCAATTAGTGATGAAACAACAACAAACAAACACACCCACCCACCCCCCCCACACACACATACACACACACTATATATATATGTGTGTTATATATATATACACATAAATGTATACACATATTATCACACATAAATATATATGATTATAGACATATACATATATATATACACACCTTGTATGACTTAATCATATCTTTATTCCACTTGAGTATTATTATAATTGGTTTTTGTGCCATATAATTTTTAAACTGCACAGCACACACACCACTAAACACACATCAGTAAGCAGTTTGATTCTTGGCCTATACTCCATTACTCAAAACCCAGCCCTCACAAATGCTACCCACTGAAGACATACTCTGGCCATAATGCATGGAACCAAGTATAGACACTGGCTAATGAGGGTCAGGTTTTTGTCTATTTTCTGATGGACAGAGGCACAGCGTGAACTAAAGGAAAAAAGCAAGAAGCTCAGAAGCCTTTGCATACTCACAACTACTGACAGCATCTTTAGGCTTATAGTTTGTTGTTATTATTGTTGTTGCTGCTGCTCTACTCTGAGAGGGAATTGTGAGAGAATTGTGCTACAGATGACTGTACTGTATTACAGGAACAATTATTCTTATAATAAGACCTGAGACAAATGTAATTTATCTTAGGTCACAAAAAGAAGGGCATTGGATGGATTATTTCACCTTGTTACAAGTGTCAAATACTGCCAGACATGGTGGTGCATGTCTGTAATACCAGTTGTTGGGAGTCTGAGGCAGGGGATCATAAATTTGATGCTAGTCAGCCTCAGCCACTTAGTGAGATCACGTTTCAAACTTAAACAAAAAAATAAGGCATGGGGATATAGATCAGAAATAGAATGTTCCTGGGTTCAATCCCTTGTTCCAAAGAAAATACACAAAATAGCAAGTTTAAAGCCAATTTTTGTGAAATCCTCAGCAATTTAGCAAGACCTTGTATCAAAATATAAAAAATAAAGAGATGGATAGGTAGAGCTTGGAGGTAGAATGCTTCTGGATTAATCCTCAGTACAAAAAAAAAAAAAAAAGATTAATTGAAGGAGGGGGAGGAGGAGGAGGAGGAGGAGATGAGTAGGTTTTTTTGAATCTCAGGATTATATCTCAGTTGTCGCCAACTTTGCAAAGAAAGCCCAGTCTTTCTTAAGCAAACAAACTTAAATCATGCTTAACTACACATGGACAAGGTGGGAACTATGTTCTCATGAAGCCTCTACTATGTCGAGTAAGTGAGGCTCACAGCAAACTTCAATTGGTTCCTGACTGCAGAGGCCCTGTTTTTTCTACTAAACCAAATGGTGAATTTTAATTTGAGAAAATACTTTGACTAAAGTAACTGTTTCAACATTTCTTGAATACTTATATTTTAAGAAAACAAATGATAGCATGCCATTAGTAAATCCGAAAGGCTGTTTAAATCACAATATCTAGGAGAAGGATCTTTCTAAACATTTGAAGGTCAGTAAGTATTAGAAGTTTTTTTTTTTTTTTAAACTAAGATTATTATATGATAATGCCCTGTAGGCTCAAACTCACATTAAAGAAAGGCAATGCTTTTTAATCAGACATTGAACTGTTTAACCCTTTCTTCTCTTGCTCTGAATTGATGGCATGATTATACAATGGACATCATTGTGTACTTTCTGCAATTACAGGCTGGAACAAATGGTTGCAGTTTTTCCAGCTCAGCATAAAAGAGTGGCACAGAACCCAGATAAAATGCAGGGCCTCCAAGTATTCAAAATCATTTGAATATATTTTTTCATTTATGATCGAGCAGATGGTAACTAAATATCAACTAGTCTTCATTTCATACTTTTTAATCCTTATTTTCACAAACCCTGAATATATGTGTATGTACTTAAGCTTTCTTAAGATCATTTGACGTGTTATTCAGAATAGAAAATATGGTCATCAAGGTTATTGAATAAAGATGTACAATATACAAGCCTTTGCAAATAATACCCTATAGTTTAGTAGACTAAAAAATGAACATTTTATCCTTGATGTGGATGATATAACCTCTAGGGAGCTGAGATCAGGAGGTGAGATGAGTACACTTCAGCTAATTTGAAAACAGTATTTGCGTCATTTTAGACTCCATCTCATGATCTAAAACTCTATGCTTACATCTATCAAATTCTTTATTCTCTGTTCCCCCAGCAGGATATATGTTCCATGAAGAAACATTCATGCACACAGCACTTGGTGACCTTCCCCCAACCTCCAGCTCCCACTGGCTCTCTCCCCTTCCCATACATGGTATTGAGATTGACATTGATAATTTCACGTGTCCATATGTCCATGGAAGTGTTTCCTTCATTAATTCTCCCTCTGCTCCCTCTCCTCTATCCCCCCATCCATCTCTCCACTAGGGTTTCTCCTCCATTACCTACAGTCCCTTGTATATCCTGATTACTCCCTAGCTTCCACATATTAGAGAAAGCATATGACCCTTCAGTTTCTATGACAGGCTAATCTCACTTAACATAATGGTCTCAATGTGTGTGTGTCTCTAAATGATAGAACAGTGACCAATACCTCATGGCCATTTAAGTATTGTGTAATTCAGTGAATATATTAATGAATGAATGTCATTAGTGGATTCTAAGTACTCTGTGCTGTAGAAAAATTGCCAGGCAGAGAATAGGTAAAACTCCTTAGATATGTACTGTTTTATAAACATTTGTGAGATTACAGAAGTGGTGTATATTTGTCCTGCCCAATATCGTAGCCACATATGGATACTGAATACTCGAAATGAAAAACAGAAGTTTTAATTTTATTCAGTTTAATTAATTAAAATTTAACTTGAAACTGTGACATTGGAGTAATGACTACCATATTGGATGGTACAGCTCAAGACTTTAGAAGGCTGCCAAATCACTCTATTTCAATTCCACATCCCTTCCAAAAATTTTCAAAAGGGGAAAAGGAAATTCTCTTCTTGTTTTATAGCTCTATATTCTATAATTTTCATAAGACAGAAAACTGATTTCTCTTCCATTCATTACTTGGTCTTCAGTCCATAACCTAAATCCTTCTATGCTAATAATACATTGATATATTTAAATTTTGTAGCTCCAGAGTGTTCCTAGTACCTGTCTTTTTTCAGTATCACTTGAATTCTTCCTCTGTGATGTTCATAACCCTTTCACATCTTTGTCTTTCTTAAAAGACCATAAAGTCCATGAGTAGAGTGCTTGGGCATTGTCGATCATGATTCTACAAGTATCTCAGATGTAGCATGTAGTAATATCAAATAAATAATTAATTGTAGAAAAAAGTAATACAATAGAATGGCCCAGATGTTTTTTTTTTCATTGTTCAGAACCTAAAATTATTCCTTGTCTCTGAGACCCTAGCCCATGCATTGACTCCAATATCAACCAACTGGCAAGGTTCATCTACACAGTCCTATACTTCCTAGAATCCCTATTCCGTATAGCTAACAAAATTCCCAAAAGATAACATTCCTTTGACTAACCCTCATTGGTTCAAATTTTTATCCAAAACCTAGTACATGTCAGCATTTTTCCTGGTGTTTGGAACATGTAATTCATATGAGAGACAGAGGGCTAGCTCTCAGCAAGTTGACTTTCTAGTGGGGAAGAAATTGTCGATAATTGTATATAGATGAACAAGGAGTTTCTGGTAATAGTAACCATTTTATAAGAACGAAAATGGATGAGGTAAGTAAGGAATAGAGGGCATATTAAAAAGTGTGGTGGTGCACACTTGTAATCCTAGTACTTGGGAGACTGAAACAGGAGAATTGAAGGTTTGAGGCTAGTCTGAGCAACTTAGCAATACCCTATTTCAAAATAAAATATAAAATAGGGAGGGAGAGGGTGTAGTTTAGAGGCCGAATGCCCTTGAGTTCAATTCCCAGTACCAAATAAAAGCGAGAGAGAGAGAGAGAGAGAGAGAGAGAGAGAGAGAGAGAGAGAGAGAGAGAGAGAGAAAAGGAGAGGAGAGGAGAGAGAAGAGTGAAGAGAGGAGAAGAGAGAAGAGAAGAGAAGAGAAGAGAAGAGAAGAGAAGAGAAGAGAAGAGAAGAGAAGAGAAGAGAAGAGAAGAGGGAAGACAGGGCTGCAAGACAACTACAACAGTGGGGGGAGAACTGGAAGGGTCTCCTTGTCTCCTTGTTTGTATCTAACTCTAGCTGGTCATTACCAGAAAGCACCTCTGTACTTGTAATAATCAGTTTTAATCCTTCCTTCAAGTCTCATAAATATTTCTTTGTTCCTCTTCCTTTTAATGCCATTCATGCTCCTATGTTTCATATTGAAACAGGGTCTCACTAAGTTGTGGGAGGGCTTGCTAATTGCTGACGCTGGACAGGAACCTGGGATCTTCCTGTTTTAGCCTCCCAAGTACCAGGATTACAGGAGTGCACCGCCATGCCTGCCTTTTCAGTACACTCTTAAGAAATGAAATCCTTCCTGATTCTTATTATAATTCAGGATTCTGAATTTCTCCAACCTTGAAGCCATTGCTCTTTGCAAGAGAAGCATTTCTTTATTCCTGGATTAAGTGCTTCATGATTTTGACTTGCCAATGTGTGCTGGTAAAGTTGGGGATTCTGTGTACTCCTGGAAGCTTACTTAAGCATACACTGTCCTCAAGTAGAGGGAAACACTAGATTGGGAACCACTCCTCCCTTTGACTTTCCTGGCACGAGTCCACAAATCACATTGCAAGTAGATTTATTTCTCTCATTCTTTTCGATTCCACCCTGTCATTTCAACTTTTTTTATTTTTCCTCAACAGCTGCAGTTCATCTTATGACTATGTTTCTTTCATTAAAAGCCTATACTTAACAAAACCTGGGGTTCACTCTAATTAGCATGCTGCAGACAATTTGGCGGGGATGCTGTGGTTAAGGCTGGCATCTTTTACAAAGAAAAGTTTTTATTGTAAACTCCTTATTTCACTAATTTCTTTTAAGAACTTTAAAAATATAACTTTTGCAGCACTGCCAGAGCCAAAGGAGTTCTTAAGGAAATGAGTGAATGCTAAAAGTAGAGGGTACATGCCACTTTAGAATGTCTCCGTTACATCTGAAGGAATCATACCGCTGGCTGTGGCCTTATTATTTATTTATTTTTTATTTATGTATTTATTTATTAATTAGTTAATTAATTCATTTATTCATTTATTTCTTCAAGAAAAGAAGTCTTTGCTTGGCAGATTAGTAAGACCATGTTTTAAAATTTAAAAAAAAAATTATATATATATATATATATATATATATATATATATATATATATATATATATATATTCTAGGGATGTACTTCAGAGTTGGCAAGACAGACATCCAAGATGGTAAACTTCTCTATGGGACCTAGTCTAGATTGTTTCTGAGTTTCCTTCCAGTTTTCAAATTCTGTGATTCCAAGATTATAATTAAGGCACAGAAATGTGGTGCCAGTTGATATTATTGGAAATGAAAGCACAAGGATTTACCATGATTGTCAGGTAGAGTTGGCTAGTGCTCTTCAAATGCAAACCACATCAGCTATGCATTCCAGGCCATCTTAGCATTAAAAATTTTCTTCTTAAACATTTCCCCTGCCAGGGGTACTTTTTACTCCATTAGATCTGTAAACAATCAATATTTAAACTATTGAAAACCTTCACTGATGAAGTCTGCCTGCCTTCTGAGGGGACATATTGTATATTTGGATAGGTCTATCAGAGCACACTAGTTTGCATTAGAATCAATTAATTTCTATTACTCCTTAGTCTGTCTTGCCAATTAATATCATCTATGATTGAATTTACTGAAATGATATACAGTTATATCCAGTTCGTTTGCTTCTTCTCATTACTTATCACCAAATTTTCCACTCACAACTTTCAAAATGTTCTGCTGAATATGCTGGTATACACCTGGAACCCCATCACTTGGAAGACTGGGACAGGAGGATCACAGGTTCAAGCACAGCCTTAGCAATCTAGCAGGGTCCTGAGCAGATTAGTAAGACCATGTTTTAAAATTAAAAAAAAAATATATATATATTATATATATATATATATATATATATATATATATATATATATATATATATATATATATATATTCTAGGGATGTACTTCAGAGTTAAAATGCTCCTGGGTTCGATTCTCAGTAATGCATACACACACACACACACACACACACACACACACACATACACACAGTAGTAGTAGTAATAATAACAACAATACTAATAATGATAAAAATAAAAGACAAACTCATAGAATGGTACTGGAAATAAAGTCAGTTTCATTCTATGATAAAGTAAAGCTGGGCGTGGAACTCAGAAGTATATATTCCTAAGTTCCATCCCCAGTACACCCCCCCACCACACACACACACATACACACAATTTTCTTCCATTGGTACAAGTCTGTGTGTGCTTTTTAAATTCTTCACCATTCAAGTTCCTCTATGATAAGCATTGTCTAATTTGTTGATTTATGTCCTCTAAAGTTTTTACTGTAGCCCTCTTGTGTATGCTTGCTAGGTATATTCTTTCCTTTTTGGTCTCATTAAAATATGGACTTATATTGGGATGGGGAGTAAAAATGTGTCAATCATATGGTTTCTTAAAAGAACAATTCAAACTGGTTTCTGAGAACATTTCTAAAAAGTTGTTTGAGGACTGAGGAAAGCCATCTGTGATAAACACAGGTCCAATCCAGCAGAAGGGTTTACTGTGGGGGAGTACTGGCACTGGACTGGATGTAAGCACCCAGCTCTTCTCTCCCCCACAGTGATTTTCTACATTCAATGCTCAGTTATTGAAGAGCACTATGCTGATTTATGATGGGGCTGCAGGGCCATCCATACTTAATTCTTTCCTTCTGGAAGAGAGAACTTGTAAAAGAAAGATTATTTGTGGAGGGAAAAAACAATGTTGTGTGCAAAAAAGATAATGTTTGTATTACCACGAAAATGCTATTATTATTTATCAGCATTCCCCCCTATCATCAAAGAGTCCTTGAATCCACAGTAAGGGCTTTCCATTCACATCCATGCTGTTATTTGGTATCTCAGAAATTCTATGAGGTTAGTGTCATTATACACTTTTAACATAGAACAAAATAAAATCAGACAAAAAAAAAAACCCAAATTAATTAATTAAAAACACCAGGATACAAAGATAAAATGAGTTAAGAATTTAGCCCAGGGTCATTTGGCATGGACTATTTGGGCAATTGTTTGCTGAGAAGGAAGCATTGTTAGAAGTTAAGATTGCTAAATATAGGCAATTAGCTCAAGGATATTATGAAGTTTTGTCTTACATTAGACACTGAGCTCTTCAAAGCTTTATAACCATTATAGTTATTTCTTTTAAATTATACTAGACTAGTCGAACTGTGTACAAAGGAGGAGTTAATATAACTGTATTCAGGCCATACAGGATTAGAGAGCGTATCACTGGGGGAATCTGGTGCTTAACTAAGTACATCAGTTCAACATGAACATTACTAAACTTTTAGGAGCACACATGGCAAGAGTGCCTGATCCCTCACGGGGGAGCTGATTTTTTTCATTTATTCTTTGTTCCTTTTGATGATTAACTCATCCCCATATTTCCATTTCATTGTAAGAGATAATTTTCCCCCTTCTTGCTGTCACATAGAGATCTGCGCACGTGTTGTTTAGAAATCTTCAAAGTTTGTGGATAATCATAGGCCCGTACATTCATATATGCCTTCTGTGTAATTATACTGAGTTTGCAAGAAGTCAGATTTATTCCAGGAAGAGAAGAAAATCCTATGTGCAAAGATACATTTTCCATGCATTCATATTATCATTTTAGTGAGCCAAAAATGTCTTACTTCTTAAAAGATTTTCAGTATAGTTGAAACCAGGATATCTCAAATGGCATCAATAAAGAGCATACATTTTTTTTCAGTGTATGCAATCATGCCTGTGTCTGTATTTATGTTTAATGTATGAGCTTGGGTGGCACACACTTTCTAAAATAATGTCTTATTGTTTAAACTCAATCACAAGCAGGACCATACAATGTTGGATTGCTTCAACAAAAAATGTTAACTCTGCCACTGTACCAGGGAATTCACTTTTCCAATGGCAGAAAGCTGCAGCTGATTAAGATATCAAAGAATATTTCCAAGAAGCTACTCCAAGTTGCTTAAGTTCACTGGCTTCTCTAAACAATAGGGTCATTCCCAGGCACCATCAGTAGAATGACCCTTATTAGGAGGGAGGAACCAGCATTATTGAGTAGATGACAATGACAGGATAGGCTTTTGATGAAAGAAATGACAAAGAAGGTAGGAAAGGGAGATCGTTATCATATCAGTACAAGAATCTCCTCTGTATCATTACCAACTTCTCACATGAGTTGTCAACTCAGAGCTTCAACTTTTACTTTGATTTCTTGTTAACTTAACCAATAACACAAAGCCAAACTTTAATGGTGATTTCACTGTATGACCCCATCCTGTTGAACCATCATTACCTGACACTTATTGAGGCCTTCTGTGCTAGAAACCAGCTAGATATTCTGCATGGCTGACAAGTTAAATAGAAAAGGAATTTTAATCCCTGATATCTAGAAGAGCAGGTATGGATTGATTGGGGATTTTAGTCACTAAAATTCATGCTCAAATTCCAGCTCCACCACTATTGATTGGTCTACATAGTCTCTCTGAGCCTCAGTTTACCCACCTATCAAATAAGGAAAATTATATCCATCTCACAGGATGTTTGTAAATATTAAGTGAAATCATCAGTGTATGTGTTTTGTTCCCTTTTGGCACATTAAGGATTCCCAATACAAGGTCCCTCTCACTATAAATGTAATGTAGACATAGAACCCCCCCACAAAAAAGAATGGTGCAAATAGTAATTTTAATTATTGATGTTATAAAATAATGTACATATAGGGAGAAAGAGAAATATAATGAAAGCCTGAGACCAACTTTCATATGTCAGCACCATGATTTCTGGAAAGATTATTGTTCTTTCTAGAAGAATCCAAATGTTAACTTATACTTGAAAATCCAAGAAATCAAATTATTGCTTATAGTACAAGCGTGTGTGTAAATTTTAATACCAGGAATCATTAATGCCATAGGCAGCGCTGAAACACTAGATAACTTGTGAGCCAACTGTCAGACCTCGTGTAAATGTGCCTATACTGTGTTGGATCAGATTTCTTGAGAGTGACATAAGTAATGGTCTTTAGTCCATTCTTTCTCTCTTTTTAAATTAATTTTAAGGAATCTGCTTCTTGGGTGCATGATTAGTGTCACAGGGCCAAACAGAAGATGCATGATATTAATGTGATATTCTGCTCAAATATTATTATTAGTTAGAGTAATAGTAGTAGTAGTAGGTATTAAATCTAGGGGCACTCTACCTCTGAGCTACACACCCATCCCCCATCTTTTTTTTTTTTTTTTTTTTTTTTTTTTTTT
>PVLC010005407.1:0-12221 GCA_004027655.1 Graphiurus murinus
TTTTTTTTTTTTTTAATACTGGGGATTGAACCAAGGATATTCTTTCCCTAAGCTACTCACCCAACCCTTTTTTAAAATTTTGAAATCAGGTCTTGCTAAGTTGTTGAGGGTCTTGCTAAAAAATGCTGAGGCTGGCCTCAAACCTTCAATCTTCTTGTCTCAGCCTTACAAGTACTGAGATTACATGCCACACCCAGCTTTGAAATTTTTTCAATGGACCATAATCATTGTATTCGTTTACTGTATACAGTGTGATATTTCCATATATTTAGTCATCACTCACCTAGGAGCCAGGTACATGTTTATAATGTTAAGAACCATGATTTTCTCTTGCTGCTCTTCAAGTAGAGAGTTTGTTGGCTTGTTACTACTGTTTACACATGTACCTTCCTTCTAAGGAATGTTTATTTTGTTTTTGTTGTTATTTTTAATTAATTAATTTGGACCTGGGGATTAAAGTCAGGGGTATTTTACCTCTGAGCTATACTTCCTGCCATATTTTATTTATTTATTCTTATTTTGAAACAGGGTTCACTAAGTTGCTTAGGATGGCTGCAAACCTGTGATTCCCTAGCCTCAGCCTCCCAAGTACTGGGTTTAAAAGTATGTGTCATCATGTTCAGCTTTTGTTTTTCTTTTTAAAGGAGCTAAATTTATTTTGGGAAATGGTAAGGAAAAAAATAAATATTTTTTAATATGTTAAACTTTTTATAGTTCCAAAATTTACAAAACTAAAGCACAAAGCTATCGATTTCATTTCAATTGTGGTAAATTAAAAAAGAGACACAATGTTATTTCCAAAGGTATACAATTGGCCTTGAATTATGGTAAATTTAAAAAGAGACACAGTGTCATTTCCAAAGGTATATAATGAAGCATGACATTTAGGATGGGTGGACTTGGGCAGTGGTCCAGAGCTGGGTGGGAAGGGAGCTTAGTTGTAAGTTTTAGTGAAGCTTAGAAGTACTTGAGTCAATAACTGAAAAGCTTGATTGGCCTGCTAATAAAGTCTGAATGCAAATTCTGCTGGAGTGGTGCTTTAAATAATTTGTTGGCTTCACTCTTAATTAGGCTAAACATTGACTTGCTTGTACAATTAATTCACAATAGTAGCACCATTAATTACTAAGGCTGAAACTGAGGGGCACAACTGGTTGCTGAGAATGTGCTTGTGAGAACAAATACTGAAAAGGAATGGTTGGGTATGGTCAGGAGGGTTGACTCAGTGGGGCCCAAGGAGGAGGGGGAGAAGTTTCAAAAGAATTAGTTAAAATACTGTAGTGATCCGTGCATATCCAGTTTATAGCAGAAAAATTCATAATAAACAATTATGGGAGCAAAACAAAATTATATTATTTGTAGGAAAATGGATGGAACTAGAGAATATTAAGCTAAGCGAGATCATCCAGTCTCAGAAAGTCAAGGGTGGGATGTTTTCTCTCCTGTGTGGAAGCTGGAGAGAGAATAGGAAAGGTAGAGGACTTTAGATAAATGAGGAGAGAGACAAATGGAATAGTGGAGAGGGATCTACCAATCTCACTAACACATATGGGGAGGGAAGAAGGAGAAAGTGGGGTGGGATGCAGAGGGAAATATGCATCCCAAGTGTGCATTTATGTTTGTATCACTTTGAGTCTTAACTTTAGGGTTATTGTGACAATCAAAGAAGACTTAGTATGATGTTTACCTTATAATAAGCTCTTAATAAATGTTATTTGCAATTGTAATAAAATATATGCTTTAGTTTGTCAAGTACTTTAGCTCTCAATAAATATTAGTTGCTATAAAAATAATAAGCACTTTGGCCAATATAATTGACATGATCATTTTTTCCCCATGGTGCTGGGGAAAAAATATATATATAGCCCAGGGCCCTATACCATTTAGGCAAGCACTATGCCACTGAGCTAAATCCCCACACCCCCAAGTGACATATTTATTAAAAAAATGTGATTCACATTATTATACAGTTTAGTTAATAATTAGTAGTAGTTTTATGCAAAAACTTCCAAATGAGCACTGACACCAGTAGGTCTTCTATAAATATGAATTTCCTATGCCATCATTCATAATAGGTAATCACAAATATACTTGACTTATAAAATCAGTACATGGAACATGTGGAACAGGGCTCAAATGCTATTAAAGTTTACTTTTATGAATGTATATAAGATGTTTCTTATTTTACTTTCCATCAGTGAAAATATAATATTTTCTTGGGGTTCAGAAGAAGAAACCATTCATATATTAACTTACTAAATGATTACTTGGTAATTTTGATGTTTTTGAAAAGAGGGATATTTGATGGAATTATGGATGAAATCATGTAAATTCATTGCATAGAAGGCCATGCATCTGCATGTGTATGTGTGTTTGTTATCTAGAGCCATAATACTGAATATTTTAAATTCAATCTCAATTCCAAGTTCCCAGTGATGAACACATAGGAAATGATTGCTTTCTATACAGAAAATTGATGTATATTATAGCCCAAGGCTCATGGCTTATCAAAAGTTATATAGTCTAATTTAATAAATTAATAAGAGACAGCCCAGCACCATCTGAGGAAGTGATATTTCTGTGACAAATTATATTATTTGTATTCTTTTATCTCCATAGCAATTCTTGAGGGATTGGCGAAAAATAGTAAGAAGAGTTCTATTAATAAAATATTTTATTATTAAAATATTTTACTACTAAGGTAACATCAGTTGCAGTGCAATTGTATGCACTATTCTTACTGCAAGTTAGGAGTGTCTACAATCTCTTGTACCCTGGCCTCAGGTCAGGAGGAAATTGGCTTCATTGTGGTGAATTTAAGTGAATAGCCAAGGAAAGAATCATGTTGGAACTGATTAACTTCTCTGCCTCAGTCTCTGTTGGACACTACGGCACTTTTTTTTCCTGGAGAAGCAACTGTACAGAACATAAGTAAGTAAGTTCAAAAGACACAGAGTTACAGGCCTTGGAAGAGCTTGTTTGTAGTATTGAAAACTCTTTAGAAATGAGGCACTGAAATGCCTGATTTAATCAGCTAATTAAATGAATACCCTTACCTAATTAAAAACCCCTCTACTTCATGTTTTTACAATAAAAGTCAATAAAATAAAAATAAAATTTAAGAAAGAAAAGGGGCTATTGATTTTTTGTGGCATGTTTTATAGCCTACATCGTTTCATTCTTTCTAGCTAAAATACACATTTTAAAAGATTAAGAAGTTGGCCTTCAGGTACATGGCAAGGCTTTTTATAAATTGTTCATCCTATGAACGGATTACAAAACTATGGGAAATACACACAATGGAATTTTACTCAGCAATAAAGAAGAATAAAATAATGTCATTTGCAAGAAAATGGAAGGACTTGGAGGACATTATGTTAAGTGAGATTAGCCTTCACAGAAAGTAAAAGGACATATGTTTTCTTTAATATGTGCAAGCTAGGGCGCAATTGGGATACCAGAAGGACTCTAGATAATGGAGGAGAAACTCAGTGGAGCCACGGAGTGGTCTAAGAGAAGGGGAGGGGGAAGACTGAGGTTAGTTATTGGAAATATTAACATCAACTGTGTGTACACATGTGAAAATCCCAGTGTCAATCTCAATACTCTGTATGGGAAGGGGGGAGATGGAGAGGCGGAGTGTGGGGGGGCAAATGCTAGGTGCATGTATGTCAAGGTCAACATGCTTTACATTATGATGTGAGACAATAATGTACCAATAAAATCACATAAAATAAATTATTCATCCTAGTAAAAGGAAAATCTGTATATATGTATACACATAAAATTCTTACATTGTTTCAGCAAAAGAATTGATATATTTGATTGCATCAAGATTATCCATATTCTATTACCTACATATACATTCTACTATTAGTATATTATAAAACACCTGTTATATATTATAAGCTTAAAGCTAAGTATCCAAAATAAATAATTGGCAATAAAATAGTTATAAATAACTACACAGAGATACATCTGAACCTTATGGAGGCATCTTAATATATGGATAAACACAAAACTGAAGTGAACAAGATTTCATAGGACAGGTCTTAAAGGAGCAACAGATGTGATGATTGTTGGGATCATATGAAGGTAATTTAGGATTCAGTGAAAGGAGAGAGATGAGGTAGGAAGTTTCATTTAAATAATGTAAGTATTGGGTGAAGGTAGCTTTGATTATCATTTCAGTACTTCATCTGAAAGAGAGTCCACTTAGGGTAAGTTTTTGAAAATTCAATGACCTAGAATTAGTAAAGAGGCTAGATTTGGGCACCCATTTGGTGAAGTGCTTCCAAAGAATTCTCTTATTACCTTGACCCGTCACACTTTGAGAATGCTCTTAAAATTCACAATGGCCAGTTCTCCTTACGTTTCTTTGGAACAAGTTCTCAGAGCCAGAGCTATTGACACTGTTGATCTCTCTGGGCTTCGCCTCTTTGATTTTTTTTAAAAGTATGTTTGAACATCTACTTTGGGCACCACTTCGCAATTACAGCATAAGAACATCTCCCTGAAGTCAAATAAATATGTATGCAGAGCTGGTTCAGGAAGCCTGGCATGGACACATTTTTGTCACATCCAGACAACGGATGATAATGGGTAACAAAACCAGGGTAAGAATCCAGGGCTAAGATCCCAATCAAGGTTGTGGTTATAGACTGTGGTTATATAAGCTCACGGATTACTTAGGAATTAGCAAGTGTCTTTGGGAATTGAGTGAACACTCTTGTCTTTCTTCCTCTAGTCTTCTTAAATTTTATATACAATGTAAAGGAGTTTAACTCCATGTTAAAATCTTTTACAGTATTTCAGAAATAGCAAATGAATGGGAGACCCCACTAATAATCTCCTAAAATAAGATGTATTAGTCATGATTGGATTGTACCTCAGTAACAAATACATCCAAAAATTTCAGTGGCTTACAACAACAAAGATTATTTCTTGCCCCAGTACATTTCCTTGAGAGTCAGCTGGAGGGTCCTGCTTTGAGGCATACTTCCCCTTTTCAAGGCTGAAAAGACAGGTATAGTGTGGAAGGTTGCCAGTTGCTTTGGGGGGTCTCAGAGAATTAATATTCTTCCTGGAAGGTACTTACATCACTTATGCTCACAACTTATTGATTAAAACTAATTATTTGGCCCATCCAAGTACAAAGAGGCTGTGAAGTGTAGTCATACCAGGTGCCTGGAATGGGAAGAACCAGAAACATTTCAGAAATAACACTGCTGATCATACATGGGAGCACAACTATCTCAAGTAGCAATATATACTTTCTGACATCTTAGTTCTTCCAAATATAATGCTGTTAACATCCACTTTCTAAGACACAGTGTCTTTCTTCCTAGGAAGGAAATATGCAGGAAGATTTAAAAAAATGTATCTATCATTTGATATAAAAGGCCTGGATTAATTTTACATCAAATTCTAATTTTGACTCATATATATATATATACATATATATATATATATATATATATATATATATATATATGTAGTGATAATATCAGATGGCCAATCAGGACATTAGTGTAAATAATTGATCAGAAATCTATTTCATAATAGGAAGGTAAGAAATTAAGGTTAGACACTGGACTGGTGGTTAGTAGTAGCTGGTTAAGTTCTGATCTACAGCTAGTATACTTTCTGATTTAGTGAACATATCCATTCTGCTTGTTACTTTTTATGTCATGTTTGTCCTAAATCTTTTGAATATCAATCCATGCTTAATAGAAATAAGTGTGCTAAGTTAGCAAAGTCAAGGAGAAGGTGCTGTTCAGTGAGATCTTATGAAGATCTGGGCAGAACTTGTTAGAGGAATTAGAAAATCCGATACCTTCTTATGTGTACCAAATTGAAAAGAGTCAAGAACATGGGGAATTTGATCAGTTAGAAGAGAAGATCCAACCCACGATGACCGTATACACTCCTCCTGGTTGCCCTGGCAAGAGATTTCCTTCCCATGCTAGTGCCAGTACCACATGAGTAGGGTAGTAGCTGGAGGTGGAAAAATATGTGTGCAGGTTACTTCCTACTTCAGGGAAAGTAGACAGGCATTTGCTGAAAGCAAAGGGTGAGATCATGGAGGGAAATTTTTGAATTAAAATAATAATAATTAAATTGAGGCTGGGTTCAAAAGCATATGAGTACAGTACTGGATGTAATACGTTTCTTCTAATTTTGGTTGAAGCCAGGATAGACAGTAAATCATGTAGTTGCAAAATCACTGTTCTGGAAAATCATGACCTGTGTAAATTGGCTTGGATGGAAGCCGCCAGCTATGTGGATTGTTCCACCTGCTTATCATCTAGGAAATTCTCATCAGCCTAGTAGGGTCAGGAGGGAGTCAAAACAGGTTTGCCCTTATTTTTCTGTAAATGTTGTTTACTTTGTTTTTTTAATGTTCTTTAGCTTATTTTATGTTTACTAAAATCTGTTCAAATTCTGCTTAGTGGTCTGAGGTCTAAGTTTTTTCTGCTTTTATTAAACATATGTTGGATGTATACCACTGCTTGGATAATGAAACAGTGCTTCTATTTTCTAGCATTTCTATTTTCTCTTTCTTGAACTTTTCCCATTACAAAAAGAGGAGGTTCCTCCATCCTACTTTATATTGTTTCCAACAAATCCTAATAAAAACAGAACATAAGTAAAGAAAAACAACATATATTATCTAAAAGTAGGATAGCTTTGTGATTTATTGCCCAAACCAGGACACTTTTGGAAGGGAGTGCTGTTAATAGGACAAAAGGCATGGACTGTGATATCCAGGGCTAATTTAAATACACGTCACATTACCTAAAATCAGTAGGAGAAGTCAGAGAGATGGAAAGGGAAACAGTATCAACTTGAGATTCTCTAAAAGGAAATCTTGGCCCCGATTCACATTGAATATCCAGAGACAGTTCTAAGTAATTTGAAGCAAGTTTGAATTATAATAGGGACCATTAGAGTGAGATTATTTTAAGATAAAAGGTCAGTTTTCAAGGAATAATTAGTATCATGCTAAACATAGAGTAATAATGAGTTGGGCAAAAAATAATGTCAAAAGAATCATATTCATAGAAAAACCTCAGAAAATCCCTTGGTAATTGACAGAAGACTCATCAGAGTTAAGGGATCACTGACTAATCTGATTGTAGTTTCTGTGCCCATGACTCTATGTTAAGAAAATTAGAATAAGTTCCATTTTGCTTAAGGCAAAGCAAAACCAGATCCACTCAGTCCCTGTGATTTGAGAACATGATGTGGGTGTGTAGTGGGCAGCCTCCAGGATAGCCCCGGTGATTACAGACCTCCTTACATTTAAGCCCAGCATTCGTATATTCCCTCCCCTTTAGCACAGGTTAAACTGATTGGCTCGCTTTTTCCAATAGAATATGATATGAATAATGGGATGCTTTTCTGGTTATATTGGTTTCTTCTGTCTTGCTTGCTCTTATATGCTCTCTGAGTCCATACTCTGGAAGGAAGCAAGCGGACACGTTGGGTATTCCTATGGAGAAGCCCACAAGGTAAGGACCTGTCACAGTTAACAACCAGCAAAGCCATGAAGCCTCTGAACGGCCATGTTAGTGAGCTCTGAAGCAGACTTTCCCAAGTCAAGCTGTAATTTAGCTGTAGGCTTAGCTGATAGGGTCACTATATGTAGTTTTGTGAGAGACCCTGAGCCAGAGGGCTCAGCTAAGTGTGTTCAGACTCCTGACCCACAGAAACTGTGTGATAATAAATGCTGATTTAAATTGCTCTATTTTGTGATAATTTGCTCCCATGCAATAAACTAGTATACTGCATTTAATATAGTATGCTCTGTATGTGTGATAAAAATGTGCAGAAAGACACACACACACACACACACACACACACACACACACACACACACACACCTCAAGAATGGACACAAAGTCCTCACAGATGATGGGCAGGAGTTTTTCTTTGCTTTCCTCCCTTCTCTGCACTAATTTTATTTTCTTCCCTGTGCTCCTATGGATGTCTTTTTCATCATTATGGTGGGGATCCTTTTGTGCAGTCCCACAGAATATGAGCAAATAATAAACAGATCTCAATTACAGGCATAGAGGCCATATATTATATTATGCAGTGCATATTTGGGAGAAGGACTACTGATCTTTCTTATTGAAACAGATATTTTTTCTTGTGAGTTTTCATAAAGAAGGCCCTCTCAAATGTAGAGAACCACATCCCCAGTGGCATTCTTAACAACACCCTAACAGTAAACAGAACAATGTTCGTCAGCTGTTTCTTTCCAAGTTTGTCAACATGGTCTTTATTCTAGTTTTAAGGACCAACCTAATTATAAGTATGACACCGTTATAGGTAGGTATAGAATGTTTCCTAAAGAGCTCATTTATTAGCATTCAGGATTGATGTAGTGGAGTCACAAGGGTTGTATTCCCAGCAGTGGAAAAGTCCATTGTAATGGATTTACCTGGGTGGTATCTGGTAGGCTGGTAGGGTGTGCCTGGAGGAGATGGGGGTGTGGACATGGTTCCTCCTCCTCCACATCCCCGCCCTGCCCTGCGCTTGCTCGCTCCCCCTGCCCCCCCCCTCTTGCTTCCAGTCTCCATGCTGTGAGCACTGTTCACATGCTTTCCCTCTCACTGCGTCGCGCTGGCTGCCATGCCTGGAGGTCCTTGGTCTCCAGCCTCACATGGACTGACCCTGAAACCATAAGAAAATAAATCTTCTTTCCTTTAAGTTATTTGGTCTTTAAATAATGGCTGAGAATGCTGACTGGAAAAGGCACCCAAGTGGAACTTATTAGTCTTCAAGGAGAAATTCTTGCATGCTTGATTTTTAAAAAAACAATTATCAAATATCATGACAAGGGAGTTTGTCAGATTTGTTCTGCAGATGCTTATTTTAGGAATGGATTCAAGTTCTACTTGTAATGAAGGAAAAAGTAATTGGCAGGTAACATTTTAAGTTTTTTTTTATACTTTTATTGGTAAATTGTAACTATACATCATAGTGTGATTCAAAGTAATGCAAACATACATACAATTATCCCTTGCTGTATTTCCCTCTTATCCTACCCGGCTTCCCCCTGCTTCCTCCCCATACAAGTTAGCGAGACTCGTAGTGATACATTCATATAGAGACATAACATTATTTGAATTGTTTTCTTCTTTAATCCTTCTTTCCCCCTCTCATCTCCCTCCCCAACTCCCTTCCATTATTCTACTGATCTTTCTCCTCATTTACAGCTACATAATTTTGCAGTTTGTCTCTAAAACTTATTTTTTTAGCATTTGTTATTAAAAAAAAGTAAATATGCAGCTTGAAAACTGCTATAGGAAGGTAAAATTCAGGCTACTTCTCATGTTATTCTGAACCCTCTGCAGAATATTTTTATTTCTCTGTATAGCACAATATGGTTTTTAGAGTCATTAGAGGATAGATGCCACATACCACTTTAGTTTAGGAATAATGGTACAATGCTATTTTAGTTAGGCCTGAGAAAGTGCCTGTATTTAAAACTATTTCTAGATGTGGTAGCTTTTACTGCAACCTGCACACAGACAAATAATTCTTACTAAAATCACTTAACACTTCCTCATGAGCTTTGTGTGACACATAGATTTATATGTATATCCTTTTAGTAGGAAATGAGTTTGAATTTTACTTTTGGAAGTAAGAATTATATTTGGAGTGGAAATACAAAAAGATACAATAAAACCACTTCAGTTGGTAATGTCACAGCTCCACCAATCAAAGAAAGCACAACAGAACCACAGAATTATCTTTTCACTTTGCAGAGTGAAGTCAAAATGCCCTTTGATTGCCTTCAAGAAAAGGTAGAAGCAAAATATTCTTTTTGATAGATCTTTTAGTGTGCAGTGCAGATCTATCACCTCTTTATTTATTTATTTATTTATTTATTTATTTATTTATTTATTTATTTATTTATTTATTTATTTATTTATTTTGCGGTACTGGGGATTGAACTCAGGGGCATTCTACCTCCGAGCTATACCCTCAGCCCTATTTTTTATTCTTTATTTTGAAACAGGATCTCACTAAGTTGCAGAGGGCCTCACTAAGTAGCTGAGGCCTGCTGTGAACCCGGATCCTCCGGTCTCAGCCTCCCAAATTTGGGGATTAAATTTAAAATGACATCCCCACCCTCATATAAAAACCCTTGAAAGCTTTGGGCATTCACCTTGTACTTCCTCCTTTCTGTCATCTTCTGACTTGGGGTGATGATTCCCTCTCACTAACAGCTTGTATCACATGTCTCACGGTTCTGCTCTTTGCTGTAAGTCTTAACATCATCTTGCTGGTGTCCAGTATTCACCTGGTCTCACCTGTGGCCTTCTTGTTAAGCCATCGGGTGGATACCTCTGGGTCTGTACTCTGCTTGACTTCTCTCACTTGATGCCTACCACCATTCCTGCCTTCTGGACATATTCTGTTTCCTTGGTTCCTAATTTGCACTCTCTCCTACTCTCTTTATTCTCTCCTCCAAGGTTCTTATTTTCAGTTTTCTTTAGATTATCATCAGGCCAAACTTTATTCTTCTAATCTTCCTTTCTTACTCTAAGCTCCTTGTATGAGGCCTACTTTCCTGGCTTCATTGTCCTTATGCACATGATTCTAAAACAGGTATGTCTATTCCTGATTTTTCTCTCTACTTGACCACCTTACTAGCTACTGGCAATACCTGGTTTGATGATCTCAACAATAGTCAACCTGGATAATTCAAAATTGAACTCCTTCACCCTCATACCTTACCTCTGCCAGGCTTCTCTGTTCCATGTCAGTGAATATATCTACCCACTGACTAAGGCCAGACACCTACATATTATTCATTCTTTCTTGCCCTTCATTTTCTCATGCATGCAGCAAATCATAAAGGCTCATTTATTCCACCTGCTAAGCATCTCTCAAATCCACCTACGGAGGTCTGTCATTAGGCTACTGCCCTTATCATCGCCTGTTTGGATTGCTGCAATAGCTGCCCTTCCTCACTATCTCCACACGGTGGCAGTTCTTCTAGAATATATCCCTGCTTCCAACTTTACGGTGGGTTTTCATTGTCTTTATGATAAAGTCTAAATTCTTCCCATGGCTCATAAGGCTATAAGTAACACGGCCTTAGCTTATCTTATTATTCTCCCCTCTCATTATTTTTGCCCAGATGAAGTCCTGTGCAATAGAACTTTTCTTTCTCACTCTGGTTCTTGAAATAGGTTCCTCCATCCCCATCCTCCACCCCTTTGCTGCTAGTGACCTGGAAAACTCATACACATTATTCAGGTATTTGCTTAGACATCTTTCCTCTGGGAAAATATTTTTTTTGGGGGGGAGGGTTACTGGGGACTGAACCCTGGGGCATTTGGCCCTTGAGCCACACCCCCAGCCCTATTTTATTTTTTATTTTGAAACCAGGTCTCACTAAGTTGCTGGAGGTGAGGTAGGACTTTCTTTCTGTATGTTCTCATAGTACCACACAGCAACCACACATGACGTTTACCAGACTATGTTCCCCCATGCTCTTTTGATGAAATTTGTTGTGGTTGTTGTAGTGAACAATTACCACAAGATCTCTCTTCTTTTTTTTTCCCCCCAGTACTGGGGATTGAACTCAGGGGCATTCTACCTCCGAGCTATACTCCCAGCCCTATTTTTTATCCTTTATTTTGAAACCTGGTCTCACTAAGTTGCAGAGTGCCTCACTAAGCAGCTGAGGCTGACAGCGAACCCAGATCCTCTGGTCTCAGCCTCCCAAATGCTGGGATTACAAGCTCGCGCCACCATGCCTGGCAAGGTCTATCTTCTTAATAAAATTTTGAATGTTAATATGGTATTGTTAACTTTAGGCACATATGTTGTATTATATATCTCTAGAAGTCCCTTGCCCATTAAAAAATACCGGGCATATGTGTTGCAAAGATTTTCTCCCATTCTGTAGGTTGCTGTTTCACTGTTAATTATTTCCTTTGTGGTTCAGAAACATTTTAATTTTATATATTCACATTGTCTATTTTTGGTTTCATTTCATTTCCTGTGCTATTTGTGTCACATTCAAGGAGTTGTGTAACTTTTGCTCTATTTTCTTCTAGGAGTCTTATATATGGTTTCAGGTATTATGTTTAAGTCTTTTAGTCCATTTTAAGTTTAATTTTTGTATGTGGTGCAAATAAGGTTCCTATTTCATTCTTTTGCATGTGGATAGTCAGTTTTCCTACACTATTTGT